>VSMD01010657.1:0-77489 GCA_008750895.1 Mirza zaza
CTTTGCTGTGAAGCCTACACGACTGTCCCTTGCCCCAACCCTTCTGCTACCACTCTTCCCCATGAGTATGTGCTTCAGCCCTATGGTCTCCTGCTCATCTTCAAATATGCTAAATACACTGCTGCCTCAGGGCTTTTGCAGTCACTGTTTCCTCTGCATCTGCTGGTACATTCTCCCGATAAATATCTATGTGGCTCAGCCCCTTACTTCAGGTCTCTCCTCAAACATCTCCTTTTTAAAGAAGATTCTCAGTACACCCCAGCTAAAGCTCCACTCTCCCACATTTCCCTGATTTACCTCCTTGGCATCACTTATCAATACCTGGCATCACGTCTACTTGTTTATTTATTTATTGCCTTGTCTCCTAACAAACAGACATAAACTTCCTGAGTCTGGAAACCTTTTCTGGTTTGTCCACAGATCCATTCCTAGTGCACTGAACAAACAGTGTCTACCGTTCAAAAGATATGTGTTAAATAAATGAAGGAAGAAAGATGGGAGTATAACTTTGATGTACCTTACAGACCAACATAGGAATTTAGAAATAAGGAATCTATAGACATTTTTGGCAGGATTTGAGGAAGGTTATTCTGGCAGTTAGCAACTGTGTATCAAGGATGTAGCTACTGTCTGAGGGCACTGTTGGAGTTATAAAAATGTATAAAGCATTTCAAGCTTTAGGTTATTTGGGGTAGAAGGGATATAGGTATCAACAGACAATAATATAAGGCAAATAAATGAGCTAGGAGGACCTTAATCGATCAAAACAAAGGTCACCCCCATATCGCCATGTCCAGCTCAACTCTTCCCAAGCCAGTATTTCCAACTGTCCACCTGACAGCTACACCTAGAAAACCCACAGGTGCCTCAAACTACACACATCCCAAACCAAACTCATCACTTCTCTCTCCTCTTAGCCACCACTACCAACACTTCCTCCTCCTAGGTTCCCAATTTCTTTTGATAAAACAATTAGCACCCAGTCAAGTCAGCCAGAAACTACCTTTGAGTCACCGCAGGCTCTCCTTTCACCTCCTGAACGTCAAGCCAATCCCCAAGTCTACCTCTCCAACCTTTTGCAAAGACATACTCATCTCTTACCCCTGCTCTGGCCCTCACAGTCTAAGCCCTCTTGTTCCTCCAACCCACCCTCCTCATGGTCAGACAGGTCTTTCTAAAATGCTGCCCTGCCTTAAGCCCATCAGGAACACCTTCCATCCCCCACAGGATGAGCTCGTGCTTTGACAAAGCTATACACGGTGCCCTCCACGGAACGGGCACTGCCACCCTTACCATCCTCATCTCCTACCACCTTCCCCCAACTATAGCCTAACAATTCTCTATTCCAAGGGATGCCTCGTGCTGTTTCCTCTTTATCCTCTGTACACGCCACATGCACAACTCTGCTATAACACATACCCATGCTCACCTTGTCACATGAGGAACTCCTGTATATGCTGCAAAGTCTGCTGGGGCAGTCCCGCCTACCCCAAATCTCTCCCACACTATTTGAATCTTCTATACTGTTCTTCCCTAGTGCAGTAGTTGTGATTATTTCTTTCCACATATGTCTCCCTCTCTAAATGGTGAATTCCTATAGCGTAAAGTCCACAGATGCTCAATTCTGAATCCTCAGCAGGTATGTCTGGCAGATAATAGGTATTAAATACATGTTTGTTGAACAAAAGTGACCTGTTTCCTGAACATACCTTGGGCCCTCTTAGCTCTAGATCTTTGCCTCGAACCCTCCCTCTCCTTGGGACACATATTATCTGTCCCTCTACCTTATTTTCAGTCCTTCAAGAAATAGGTTCAGACACTTAAGCCCACTCACATCTCAAACTATTCTCCAAGAAATGCTCTCACTATTCCCATGACTTGCTCTCTCATTTCAATCAGGTCAAATATCCCTGTCCTCCTTTTAAAAAGTGCCCCGATACCACATTTTATATCTGTGTATTTACTGCTGGTGGTACCCTCCATAGGAACATCAGTTCAATGAGAGCAGGCCTGGCTCATTCACCACCATATCCCCAAGCCTATAACAATACCAGTAACTTTCATATGTTTCATATTTATTGAGCACCTACTGTGTGCCAGGCTTAGGTATTAGTGACACATCAGGGGAAAAAAACAGACAGAAATCCCCCACTTACATTCCAGAGGGGGAAGATAAACAATACACAAGATAAATAAGTAAAATATAAGTGCTAAGAACAACTAAAGCAATGAAGGCAGGCAGAAAGTGGGGAAAGCCTTACTAGGTGACCCTAGTAAAGTCCAGAAAGAAGTGAGAGGACATGGATATTAAACTGCAACCACAAAGGCTAAAGTATGCCAGACATGTAAATAGGGAGGGTGGCAGAAAATAAGACTGGGAAAGTAACAGTGGGTCAGATTATGTAAAGCCTTACAGCTCACTGTAAAGGGGTTGTCTATTATTATTAATGATACAGGGACTTATTGGAGGGTTTAAGCCAAGGAATGATATGATCTGAAAGCCTGTGTTTTAAATATGGGATGTGTTAGCTGAACATATAAGTATGTAAAGCTATGAGCCTGTTTGAGATCATGATGAATGAAAAATGAAAATGCTGCAAACACAAATGCACAAAGGAGAATAGCTGAAAGAAAGAAATGAAGAAAAGCTGCGATCCCCAAGGCTACCCTCCCACATCCACCACAGGGAATATAAAAGGTGACCCTTGTTTCTGCTGGAAGACATATCTCAGTGAAAAACAAACAAAAAACTCCTTCCTACACCTAACTGAAGGGCAAACCCACACCAGCGGTTTTGTCAACTGGTCGTCCATCCTTGGAAAACTGACCTATGAGGCCAGCCCCGTAATCTTTTCAAAAGGGACCCACACAACGTGGACATCGCCTTTGCAGAAGATGGGACGCAGTGAGCCCAGAGAAAGGTGGGCCACCTCGGGTTCCAATCACTAAGCATCCCCCGGGATGCCGGTACAGGAGACATGCAAAGGGCTGGGGTAAGTTGGCGTGGAGTTGTCTTCCCTCACTCCAAAGACCCTTCCCTCAGAGGGCAACGCCTCCCCCACAGGGTGTGTCCGCGGGGACGGGTGCGCGGGCGGGCACGGTCAGGAAGGTGACCAGGCGGCGTGCTGTGGCGGCGAGGGGGCGCCCATCTAGCCACGGTGCAGGGTGGGGTGGGGGCGTGGCGAGCCACGACAGAGCGTTACAGTGGGGAAGGGGGCGTCGGGAGGCCTCGGCTCCACTTTCAGAAGGCGGGCAGAGGAAAGGCACTCGCGGGGCGCAGCCCGACGCTGTAGCTGGGGCGGTTCGACAAGGCGTGGTGTCGCCGGCGTCAGGCGTGCCGGCTGCCGTGACGGAAAAGACAAGTGTGAGCCGCCTGGCTCCGAGTGTGTGGAAGGGGCTCCGCCCAGCCTCGGAGTCCGGGTTCAAGGACAAGCCCGGAAGGACGCAACCGAGACACCCTTACCTTGCACTGCAGCCGTCTCCGCCGCTCAGGTCCCGGCTCGAGAACGCGGCCGTCGCTTCTCGCGCCGCGCGCCTGCGCTTCCTGATTGGCCGCGGCTGCCGCTCCCAGAAGCCCCCGCGCGGCGCGCCGCCAAATGAACTTTATGGAGACCCGTGGAGGAGGACAAGGACACGGGCGGGGCTGGGGGCGTGTCGGGGCGGGGCTGGGGGCGGGGCCTTAGGCTGGGCTGTCGCTCCCCAGACCCGGGCTGCCGCCGCCCTCACCCGTCCCACGTGGTTACAGTTGGCTCTGCCGGGAGAAAGCGATTCTACAATTCCCTGCGCGAAAGGAATTTCTTACCCCTTACTGAGCGCCATCCACGTGCCAGGCCCTATTCTAGTTGCTGGCGACACAGTGACGACCACGACAGACAAACTTCTCTGCCCTCGGGGAGTTCCCAGGATGGTGGGGGAGATGAAATATAAAAAGTAACTGCAGTTTGTAAGGAGGGCTATGAAGAGAAAAACAGGATGATGGGAAAAAGAACGTTTGAGTGGTCAAGGAAGGCCCCTCTGAGGAGGTGACATCCGAGCTGAAAGGCGGTGGCTCACGCCTGTAATCCTAGCACTCTGGGAGGCCGACGTGGGCGGATCCTTTGAGCTCAGGAGTTCGAGACCAGCCTGAGCAAGAGCGAGACCCCATCTCTACTATAAATAGAAAGAAATTAATTGGCCAACTAATATATATAGAAAAAATTAGCCGGGCATGGTGGCACATGCCTGTAGTCCCAGCTACTCGGGAGGCTGAGGCAGCAGGATTGCTTGAGCCCAGGAGTTTGAGGTTGCTGTGAGCTAGGCTGACGCCACGGCACTCACGCTAGCCTGGGCAACAGAGCGAGACTCTGTCTCAAAAAAAAAAAAAGAATGATGAGGAAAATGATGAGAAAAGCTAGGCTTGCAAAGTCCTAGCTTAAGAGCATTGCAAGAAAATTGAAGTTATTCATCGTGTAAATGGGAAGCCACTCTAGATCCTGCTATGGTCATAGAATATCCACAAAGATAATAGTATCATGCATCCAAATAATGTTTTATACTTCTATCTTGCTTTTCCTGTATGTAAAAAAGAATTATTAATCACATCTTAGACAAATGCTTGCACAACACTGCCATATGAAAAATCAGGACATTTTATATTTCCATATTGTAAAACCCAGCAGTTCCACTCCTAGATACATGCCCTAGAGAAACTCTCACACATGTGCACCCAGAGGTTTGAACAAGAATCTTTATAGCAGCACAGTTCATATTGGCAAAAGACTTGAAACAAATCAAATGTCTGTTAATAAAAATAAATAAATAAACAAACTGTGGGGTATAATGCAATGGAACATTACACAGCAGTGAAAAATGAGTGTGCTACAGCCACAAACACACCATAAATGAATCTTGAAAACATAATGTTAGATGGAAAAAGCAAGTACCAGAAAACTATATGGTACAGTATGAGCTCAAAATTTCTAAAAAAATTTTAAAAACAGGCAAAACCAAATAATATATTGTTTATGCATAGATACATTTGTGATAAAACTATAAAACATTGTAATGATGAACAGAAAATTTCAGATTGTGGTTATCTCTGGGGATAGGAAATAATATGGGAGGACCACCTGGAAAAATGTAATGTATTGGATACGTCTTAGTTCTTGGGTTGGGTGATTGTACACAGGTGTTCATTATATAATTATTCATTATTACATATAAATATTTTGTATGTGTCAAATAATATTTTTAAATAATAAAATAAATGCCCAAGAAGAAGAAAAAAGCAGAGCAATGTAACTATAATTTTACTGTGTAAAAAATACATATGAGAGAGAGAGAAAGGAAGAGAGAGGGAAGATACTGGAAATATGATAAAGTGGGAGTGGTGTCTCTCCTGGGCCGTGGAACCACAGGTGAGCCTCTAAAAGCTAGTGTACTTTTCAAAATTTCTGCAATGAAATGACCATGCATAATTCCCACAGAGAAAAATACACTAAAACTTGTTTTGTTTATACAGAGTTATAACAAACATTAGCTCCCCAATTTTTACCCAGGTATATAATCCATAAAATTTCCTTTGAGGATTCTGAACCCACCTCCAACCCCAGTCTACTCCATGAGCTGTCTTCTTGTCCAAATGCCACAAAGACAGGAGTTGCTTTCTCTTTGGGGAAGGTCTGTATCACAGTCATTTCTGGAGCTGTGTCTAATTATCTGTTAATTAATTATATAGCTTAGAAGAGCTTTTTTGAACATGACTTTTAACCAAGCTCAGACTCTTCTAATTGCCTTTGTCTTGAGGATTGTTCTGAGATGTTCCCCCAGGGTCCTTGTAGGTCCTGGGCTTCACTTTCTGCAAGTTGGGGGTTTTCATGCTCTTTCCTATTTAAAAGGGAGCTGGATGACAGCAGGGAGTCCTTACCTTTCCCCATTTAGTCCTGCTGGTTCCCAGTCATTCTTTAGCAGAACACATTTTTTCAAAGGAAATCTTTGGTGGAGGCCTTATGTATAGGAAAGATTTGCATGTCCTGGTATACGCCAAGGGTATATAACACAATCTTTATCTCCTGCATAATCATTTTAAACAAATACAACTCTTTGTCCTCTTGTCTGGTTGAATTGTAGCACTTTCAGATATTTTTGGTCTTCAGATTAACTCTCTGATGATAATGGATGTGCATTCAGTACACTAGACTGTATTACCAGACTGTGGGTCTCTTGTGGACATCTGCTGCCCAACACTCTGACTCCCCTTTGGGGACCTTTCCTGCCCTGACTCTCAGTGTTTTGATTGGCATAGCCAATCAGATCAGGATATTGCAGTACCCTGGCGACAATGACTGGTTCAGGGATGGGTCTGTGACCCAAGTGTTAAGAAAATGGACTCTCCAGATGTCCTGCTCAGACAGTTCTCTTTACTGCTGGAATTGGAACTGTGAAGATGTTTTTGTAGGTGTTATAATTCCCTGCAATTAAACTTTTAACACTTTGTTTAATTGAGGCTGGATGTGGTGGTTCATGCCTGTAATCCTAGCACTCTGGGAGACGGAGGCAGGAGGATCGCTTGAGGCCAGAAGTTTGAGACCAGCCTGAGCAAGAGCGAAGCCCATCTTTACAAAAAATAGAAAATTTATCCTGATGTGGTGGCATGTGCCTGTAGTCCCAGCTACTTGAGAGGCCGAAGCAAGAGGATCACTTGAGTCCAGGAGTTTGAGGTTGAAGTGAGCTATGATGCCACTGCATTCTACCCAGGGCAACAGAGTGAGACCCTGTCTCAAAAAGAAAGAAACAAACAAACAAACCAAAAAACTTCTGTTTAGTTGTTTATTTGTTATGAGGGAAGAACCTGCCTGGGAAGGAAGCCAACACAGAAGAAAGCAATGTCGTGCTGGAGAGAGAGGATGGACTCAAGTGACATTGTGTGAATTTCCAGATCAAGCTGTGCCTAAAACTAACCCTATCTCTGGGATGTTCTGTTGCATGGCCCAGAAAATGCCATTTTTTGCTCAATTTCACTTAGCTTTTCTGTCTCTTGCAATCAAAATAATCCTGATATTTGAAGCCTTGTAGCCTCTCATCTACCACGCTTGTTACAAGGTCAAAGGACTAGAATTCGGCAAGCTTTTTCCAACCGAATGTTCCTGGCCCTCACATGCAATATAAGGAGGTACTTCCAATAATGTTAAGAAGAATGTTTTCACCATCAGATTACATTTTATTCCATCCATTTTAAAAATAGCTTTAAACAGTTCCATTTACAAAGAGAGAAGCTGAGAAAATCTTATTTTTATGTTCATTACATTTTGTTTCAAAATGACACTGTAACTTGGCAGGGAGAACAGAATTATATTGCAGGTTTTTGTTTCTGTGTAAGTCTGATTGAGACCCTGGACAATTTTTATCATTAAAAAGATGAGGCCAATGGACACATTGCATTATAAATGTGTCCAAACCTACAGAATGTACAATACCAAGAGTGAACCCTCATGTAAACTGCAGACTTTGGGTGATTATGATGTGTCACTGTGAGTTCATCAGTTGTAACAAATGTACCAGTCGGGTCAGAATGTTAGTAATCAGGAGGGCCTACGTATGTGTGCAGGCAGGAGTACATGGGAAATCTCTGTACCTTCTGCTCAATTTTGTTGTGAACCTAAAACTGCAGTTAAAAAAAATAAATTCTATTAATAAATATTTTTTTTAAAAAATGAGTCTCAATGATTAACAACTCCCATCATTGCTCTTTTGGTGACTTTGTGGGGATAGGGCCTCCATCTGACCATGTTTCATTCAGTCACTTGAGAAATATTTGTTAGGCAACTGCAATTTGCCAAGTGCTGAGGATTCAGAAGGCAGTGAGATTGGCAAGTTCTCTGCCCCTTGGAGCTCACATTCTATTAATAATAGAGCAGACAGGCAATAAACAAATGAATAAAATTTAGAAAGGTTAATTTCAGGGAGTGATAAGCCTATGAAAAGACAGGAAGGGCAGCCGAGGGGGATGGGTGCTACTCTAGATGGGGAAATCATGGAGGACCTCTCTGAGGAGGTGGCATTTGAACAGAGGCCTGGAGCCCTAAAGGAACAGCTATGGGGAGACAGGAGGGTGTCAGCAAGTGTCATTCCCTCTGGTACAGACAGAATTTCAAAACACGTCTTCTACTTCCCACCAAAATCATACAAATACATCAAAACCAGAAAGCTCTAAGCACACATGTCTTCACTGGTGAATTCTTTCAAATATTTAAGGAAGGAATAATGCCAATCGTACAAAACTCTTCCAGAGAATAGAAACAAATGAGAACACTTCCCAACCTGTTCAATGAGGCCAGAGTTACATTGATGCCAAAATCTTACAGGACCTTACAAGAAAAGAAATGGAACAGCACTAGTAAACATAAAGACAAAAAATCTGAAATGAAATATTAGCAAATCAAATCCAGCAATTATAGCAAGAGTATAATACACTGTGACCAAATGAGGGTTTTTTTTTTCAAACCAAGAATGCAGGATTAATTTAGCATTAGAAAATAATGTAATTCTTCACACTAACAGCATAAATGAGAAAAAAAATCAATGTTTATCTTAATAGATGTCCTAAGAAAGCATTTTATACAATTCAACACTGGTTTATGACAAGAATCTTTAATAAACTATGAATAGATGGGAACTTAATGTACAATAGGGTATCTACAAAAAACCTTTAAGGCCGGGCGCGGTGGCTCATGCCTGTAATCCTAGCACTCTGGGAGGCCGAGGTGGGCGAATTGCTCGAGGTCAGGAGTTCGAAATCAGCCTGAGCAAGAGCGAGACCTCATCTCCACTATAAATAGAAAGAAATTAATTGGCCAACTAATATATATAGAAAAAATTAGCTGGGCATGGTGGCACATGCCTGTAGTCCCAGCTACTCGGGGGGCTGAGGCAGAAGGATCTCTTGAGCCCAGGAGTTTGAGGTTGCTGTGAGCTAGGCTGATGCCACGGCACTCACTCTAGCCTGGGCAATAAAGTGAGACTCTGTCTCAAAAAAAACCACAAACAAACAAGCAAAAAACCTTTAGCAAATATCACTTAATGGCAAAACATAAATATTTCCCCTGAGGTTGCAAATGTGACAAAGATGTCAGTTGCTACCATTTATTAATGTATTCAGCATTGTGATAGAGGTCTCAGCTAGTGCAATAGGCAAGAAAGGGAAGTAATAGGTATAAAGATTGCCAAGGAAAAAATAAAACCATTGTCATGGATGACATGAATACCTAAGAAGAAAATCCAAAATAATCTACACACAAAATATTAAAATTAAGGAAGTTAGCATGGTTGTAAAATACCAGGTTGATAAACAAAAATTAATTGCATTTCTACACATTAGCAAAAAATAATTGGAAAATTAAAATTTTCAAATGTAAATTTATATTACATAAAAATCATATAAGTAGGAATAAATCTCACAAAAAGATATGCAAGATCTTGATGCTAAAAACTAGAAGGCATTATTGAGAACGACAAAAGAAAGCCTAAATCATGTTTTTGGTGTGAAGACTCAAGATGTCAGTTCTCCCCAAAGTGATCTATAGATTCAGTGCAATTCCAATCATAATCCTAGCAAATTTTTCATAGAAATTAAGGAGCAGATTCTAAAATTTATCTGAAAATTCAAAAGGCCAAGAATATTACTACTAGACATTCTTAAAGAAGAGAAACAAAGTGAGAAGGGAACTTATAATCCATATTTCAAGACTTATTTAAAGCTATAGTAATTTTAAAAGGATAACAGTAGCAAAAGAATAAATAAGTACACCAATGAAACAGAATAGAGTCCAGAAACAGACCCACACTTATATAATTGCCTGATTTATGACAAAAGTAACTCAGAGGGGAGAAAGGATGCTATTTTCAGTAAGAGATATTGAATCTATTGGCTCAATAAAAAGTAAAAAAAGAAGAACATTCATTCCTCCCTCACACCATATACCAAAAATGAATTCCAGGTGGAATATAGACTCAAACAGGAAAAGAAAGCACAATAAAGCTTCTAAAAGGTAAAATAATAGATTTTATGACTTCAGGATTTGTGGGGAGTATTGGAAAATATTTCTTAAATAAGACACAACAATCATGAACCATAAGGAAAAGACTGATAAATTGGATACCATTAAGAGAGTGAAAAGGCAAGCCACTGGAAGAAATCCACAGCACAAGTATCTTAACTAAGACTCATATCCAGAATATATAAATAAATCCTATAAATCAAGAAGACAAATACAGATCACCCAATTAGAAATGGGCAAATGACTTATACTCTTATTTGACAAAACAGGATCTGTGATGGTTAATTTTATGAGTCAACTTGACTGGGCCATGGGGTGCCCAGTCATTCCAATGAACATTTTCTGGGTGTGTCTGTGAAGGTGTTTCTGGATGACATTAACATTTGAATTGTTAGACTGAGTAAAGCAGATTGCCCTCCCTAATGTGGGTGGGCCTCATCCAATCAGTTGAAGGCCTGAATAGAACAAAAAGGCTGAGTGACAGAGAATTCCTTCTGCCTACTTTCCAGCTGGGACTTTTTTTTTTCTGCCTTCAGACTCAAACTAAAACATCAGCTCTTCTTGGGTCTCCACGTTGCTAACTGCAGATCTTGGGACTTGTCAGGCTCCTTAATCATTTTAGCCAATTCCTTATAATAAATCTCTTTATTTATATGTACATCTGATTGGTTGTTTTTCTGAATTGGAGAACCCTAACACAATATCCAAATCACAAATAAGTATATGGAAGATGCACAACATAATTAGCCATCAGAATAATGAAAATTAAATCCACAGTGAAAAACCACTACCCATGCACTGGACCAGAAAGACTAGATTTTTCATAAAGTATAACTTATATATGATAAAATGCACTTGTTTTGAGAGTACATTTAGATATGTTCAGTATATGTATGTTTTTGTATCACAATCAGATGTAGAAGAACATTTCCATCATCCTAATGTTCCCTTGTGTCCCTTTGCAGTCAGTCTCCTCTCCTCCCCCACAACTCACACCCCAGGAAGACACCGATCTGCTTTTGGTTACTATAATTTAGTTTTGCCTGTTCTGAATTTCATGTAAATGGAATCATACTGTGTCTTTTGTGTGTAGCTGTTTTGGCTCAGCATAACGTCTTTTTACATCTGTCTGTGTCAATGCCTGAATCAATAGTTCATTCTTTTTTATTAGTGACTAAGATTCATTGCATGGATATGCCACATTTTGTCTACCCATTCATCTTGATGAATGTTTGGGTTATTTCCAGTTTTGCGCTATGAGGAATAAAGCTGCTATGAACATTCTTGTACACATTTTTGTGTGAACATTTGTTTTTGTTTCTCTTGGATAAGTATCTAGGAATGGAATTTCTGTGTCATATGGTAAATATATGTTTAGCTTTACAAGAAACTGCCAAATTGTTTCCTAAAATAAAATGGTTATACCATTTTATATTCCTACCAGCAATGTATAAGAGTTCCTGTTGCTCCAATCTTCACTAGTACTTGGTATTGTCAGATTTTTTTCTTTATTTGAGGCATTCTAATAGATGTGTAGAGTATTCTCATTGTGGTTTTCATTTCCATTTTCATTTCCCTAACTACTAATGATGTTGAGAAAATGGTTACATTTAAAAATTGATAGTACTTACTGGATGTGGTGGCTCACGCCTATAATCCCAGTCTTTTGGGGACGCTGAGGCTGGAGGATTGCTTGAGGTGAGCCTGGGCAACATAGTGAGACCTTATCTCTACAAAAAATAAAAAAATTAGCCAGGTGTGGTGGTATATGCCTGTAGTCCCAGCTACTGGGGAGGCTGAGGCAGGAGGATTGCTTGAGCCTGGGAGTTGGAGATTGCAGTGAGCTATGATCGTGCCACTGCACTCTAGCCTGAGTGAGAGCGAGACCCAGTCTCTAAAAAATAAAAATGAATAAATTAATTAATTTAAAAAATAGAATAAATAAATAAATAGATAATACCAATTGGTCAAACAGTTGTAGAGCAACTGGGACTGTCATTTAACTGTTGAGGGACATAGGGACAACCACTTCTGAAAACTGGCAAAATATTAATATATTACAGCTAAATATACACACACCCTATGACCCAGCAATTCTATCTATCTTCAGTATAAACATGTACACATTTTCACCAAAAGCCATGTACAACTATGCTCATTCCACATTATTTGTGCTAGTCCCCAAATGGAAACAACCCAAAAGTCCATTAATAGAAAAAAGGATGAATAAATTACATTGTGGTCATATAACAAAATATAACAAAAAGAATAAACTCCATCCACAAACAATAACATGAATGAATTTCACAGACAAAATGAAAAAAGCTTTTCACAGACAAATAAAAAAAGCTAGACACAAAAATATAACACACAGAGTTCAAATTAGGCAAAACTAATCTCTGGTGACAGATGTCAGAATAGTGGTTATCGTGAAGTGGGGAGAGGTTGTGGTCTGGGAAGGGGAATGAAGGACACTTCTGAGATCTGCTAATGTTCCAGTTCTTAATCTGGATGCTGAGTGCATGGGTGTATTCACTTTTAAAAAATTCATTGAGCTACACATTTACGATTTGTGCACTTTACCATACATATATTATTCATTATACTACGATAAAAAGTCAAAAAATAAAATATCCCCTTCACCATGGAATATTAAATATATTTGTGACCCAGACTTCATATCACTTCCTCTCCCCCAACTGTTTGCAGAATGAAACCTAGTTTTACTTCTTTTGTATTCCCTGCAATCCCCAGCATGTGGTAGATGGAAGGAAAGCGAGAAATATTTCTTAAATGACAGACAGAATGAAGCTCCACTGATTGCCCCTATCTTGAGCTGCTGCTGCCAGAGATGGTTTCTTAGTGGGTGGCCGCAAATTACATAAAGCTCTGTGATCTGTGGCTTAGTGATCAGCAACATTCTTCAAAAGTCATTAAAAGCTTAAAAGGGAAGCCCCTTACTTTGCCCTTCGGATGACTTTAATTTCAGCTGCACAAACAGTGACTTGACATTATCCAGGATGGAAAAAAGGCTTTCACTAGAATATCAGCTCTTGGCAATTGGTTGAGATTGCTGGAAGCCCAGGGTCAAGGATGCTGAGAACAAGTCCAGGTTCAGTGGAGGAATGCTGGGATCATTTGGAGCATCAGTCAGGATGTTTGAGCTGCAAATAACCAATTGAAATTGGTCCAAATTGTATGAAAACTTATAGGTAACCTAACTGGTCCAATGGTAAGGTTAGTGTCAAATTGGTTGATTCAGCAGCTCACCAAGGACTCAGGTCTTTCCACCTCTCTGCTCTGCCTCCTTGCTGTGGACTCCATCTTGAGAGCCCGTTTTACAGATGCAGAAAAAATAAAGCTAAAGAGATTAAGTAGAGATTCAAGGCCATGCGGCAAGCCCTTTGCAAAAGGATGATTCAAACAAGACCCATGCACTGTTTTCATACAAGCTCTCCTTCCCCAGAGTATAGTAACACCCCCTACACTGTAGGGGCGCCACAGTTTAAAGGTGATAAGCACAGTGGAGATACAGAGCAACTAGAGTTCCCAGACTTTTCTGAAGGGAATATAAAATGATACAACTGCTTTGGAAAACTAGCAATTTCTGAGAAAGTGAAACACACACCCACCCTATGACCTGGCCACTTTACTCCTAGGTTATTTCCCAAAGAGCAATGAAAACACATTTACACAAATGCAAACTTCTACAAAAATGTTCGTAGTAGCTTTTTTTCATCATAACCCTTAACTGGAAACTACCCAAGTGTTCCTCAACAAGCGATAAGTGGATGAACAAACTGTGGTATGGTTGTACAATGGAACACTACTCAACAGTAAAAGGAAACAAGCTTCTGAGTTCTGCATCCATATAAATGGATCTCAGAAGCCACTATGTCAACTGAAAGCCCAACATAAAATAATACATACTATGAGAGTCTATTTATATAAAGTTCTGGAACAGGCAAAGGTAATCTATGGTGATATAGGCAAGAATGATTATTCCTTGGAAGTATTGACCAGGAAAGGGCCAAGGGAACTTTTTGAGGTGCCAGAAATATTCTATATCTTGAGCTGAGTGGCAACACAGGAGAACACGTATACAAAAATGTATTTAGCTATACACTTCAGATGTGTGCATTTTGCTGGATTAAATTATTTCTTGATAACAAGATCAATAAATTAAAATTAAGGAAAAAGTGATTCACAGCTATTATTCCACCTGAACCGTGCTACCACCTAGTGGGAGGCAGGGCAGAGTTTATCACATCATGTTTCCTGTGGGAAACCTAAGCCAGAAGTGGGTGAAATGACTTAGCCAAGGCCAATAATGACACAGTGGCAGACCAAGGTCCACACTCAAGTCTGGAATTGAAGCTAGTTAGTACTTTCTAGTTCAAGAAAGCCTCCTCAAAGATGTATTTCGAACTCTTCATGAACTCTAATAAAGAGCTATCCAAAGAAGTCCTTAAATGGACATTACCGCCAACTTTCTGAATTGAAATTGGAACGAATCCCACATTGTCATTAATTAGCAGCAGCTGACTATCTGATGACATTGTGAAGGTGGTAGGTTTTTAAAACATCTGGTTGTTTTATTTGTTATTAAACATACTGACTGTTGAATGAAAAAAAAAACAAAACCCATCCTACACATCTCTCCATTGCTGCTGTTTAAAAACAGCTTTGCCGACATGTATCCACTTTGTTTATGTCAAATTGTGCAATTTGTCACTGATGCTGAATTTGCCAAAAGAAAAGTGAATTTGATTGACAAGGCCCCAGGGCTTCTCTCTCTTCCTTTTCAACATTCCAGATGTTTAAAAAAGTTGAATCCACCCCAAGGAAGGCTCATCTGTGGGTGAAAAATGTACCAAAGGAGCTCGGGGGGATATGGTTTCAGTTTTTGTAGAAACTTTGCCTCCCGGAGACCCCTTCTTCTTGATTGGTTCAAATTACCCTTCAATTTCAATTGCTGCCTTTCAATGGAGCCATCTGTTTCAAGGCCCATCTGTCAAGGGTTCTGTTGTGGTTGATTATTAAATGTATTTGCAGCTGGAGTTTCAAGGAAAAAAAAATGTAAATGACAAAAGAAAAGTGTCCCCAAGAGTAAAAGTGGAAAATGGAAATAGACTTATAACTATTACCGCTGTTAGAATTCAGAGGACTTAATCCTTCTCTGCAAACTTAGGAGAAAAGGAATATGAGCAAACAATTATGGACAAACAGCAGTGAACATGGCTGGCTTGGGGGCCTCCCAATATCTGTTCTGCCTTCTTTGGTAACAACATTGAGAACACCCCCCTACCCTGTTTACTTTGGGAGGATTTACTTCTTTCACATTGTAGGTATTCTTATAGGGACAACAATAACCTACCATGGGCTATGCCCAGTGGCTCATGCCTGTAATCCCAGCACTTTGGGAGGCTGAAGCGGGAGGATAGCTTGAGCCCAGGAGTTCAAGACCAGCCTGGGCAACAGAGTGAGACCCTGTCTCTTAAAATAATAATAAAAGTAACAACCTACCATGAAAGGTTGTTATAAAGATTGAATTAGTTCATACATGTTAAGGCTTGGAGCAGAGCCTTGCATATAGTAGGTGCTTAATAAGCATTAACAGTTTTTATTTCCTGGCCTCAAGTGATCCTACCACTTCAGCCTCCCGAGTCACTGGGATTACAGGCTAGACACTTTTCTCTCTTTTTTTTTTTTTTTTTTTTTTTTGAGACAGAGTCTCACTCTGTTGCCCAAGCTAGAGTGCCGTGGCATCAGCCTAGCTCACAGCAACCTCAAACTGCTGGGCTCGAGCGATCCTCTTGCCTCAGTCTCCTGAGTAGCTGGGACTACAGGCATGCACAACCATGCCCGGCTAATTTTTTCTATATATGTTTAGTTGGCCAATTTATTTCTATTTATAGTAGAGACAGGGGTCTCGTTCTTGTTCAGGCTGGTTTCAAACTCCTGACCTTGAACTATCCTCCCACCTCGGCCTTCCAGAGTGCTAGGATTACAGGCGTGAGCCACTGCCTCTGGCCGACACTTTTCTTAATGCTGTTTAATTTAATCCTTCCAGCAGTCCCTCAAAATATTCCCATTTTTCAGAGGAGGAAAGGAAACTCAGTTAAGGAAGTCGCCCAAGGTTATGTAGCTAAGGAACACGGAAGGATATCAGCTCAGGCTGGTCTAACTCTGCAGCCCAGGGTCTTGCCACTGTACCACTCTGTTTTTAGACCTAATATTGGGGAATGAGGGGCTGCTGTGGAAAGAGAAAAAGTTGAGCCTCACACTCCATGCAGGCCCTAGAGTGAGACAAGAAAGGCATCCAGGGTGTTAACACTAAAATGGTGCTCACTCTCAGGGCTGGGAAAGGGCAGGGGCAGTCACCAAGAGGAAGCACCCCAGTAAGTGTTGTGCCTGAGGCACCTCACTTGCCTTGCCCTAGTCCTACAAGCACACCCCACTGTGACTGAGGGGACAGGATTTCACCTTTGCCCTCTGAGATGCTTCATTCCCAGGTCTCCCTGCACCACTCACCCAGGCAAAAAGTCTGCCTGTGACCTGTTTGGGATGATTGGCAAGTCATTTGCCTTCTGAATCTCAGACTGCCTCAGTCTCCAAGATGATTGCTTAAGCTCCAACCATTACGCCCATATTCCACCCAGTAAGAAGGAAGCCAGAGATCCGAAGGAGCTCCCCATGCCCCCTTTAAGGATACATTCCTAAAATTTTACATCCACTCCTACTTACCAATCACTGGGCAAAATGTAGTCACATGGCCACTCCTGACTGCAAAGTAGACCGGGAAATGTAGTCTTAGCTGGATGTCCATGTCCCAGATACTCATTGGGTTCTTATTACTAAGAAGAAGAAGAAGGGACAGAGAGTAGAGCAAAGCTGTTGTCTCGGACCCACCATGTTTTGGGTTCTTAAATTGTGGGTTCCTTGTTCCATGTGGCAGGTGCGTGTGTGTGTGTGTGTGTGTGTGTGTGTATTCACATACACGTGTGTTAGGGGAAATGGTGCCAGCAGGAGGAAAAAAACCCAATGATGCCTCATCACCTGAGGCCAGTGGACCTCAAATTTTAGTGCACAACAGAATTACCTGAGAAGTTTGTTAAAAATATAAATCGTCAGTGGGCAAATATTCTTAGACAGAAAACTATACTAGCACTGAGCAAAAGAGACCAAAGAGTAAACTGGTCTTCGTCAACAATGAAAATCTCTGACCCTGAAAAGATGCCATTAAGAAAATGAAAAGAGGCAGCCCTCTTGGCACAGTGGGGGGCATATCAGTGTCATAATCTGAAGAAAAATGGAAAGGAAAGCCATAGACTTAAAGGACATTTTCTCAATACATATACAGGACAAAGGGCACATAGGCAAGATATATATGGAAATTCTGCAGATTCATAATTTAAAAGACAATCCAATTTTTTAAATGGGCTAAAGATTGGAACAGGCACTTCATGTAAGAGGATATAAAAATACCAGTGAACACGTGAACAAATAGTCCACGTCATTAGTCACCAGGGAAATCTAAATTAAAACCACAATGAGATAGCACTAGAATGGCTACAATTCACACTCACGATTTAAAAGCCTGACAATACCAAAAGCTGGCAGGAATGGGTAGCAACTGGAACTCTCATAGTCTCCTGGGGGAGGGGGAGCGTGTAAAATGCTAAATCACTTTAGAAAACAGTTTGGCAGATTCTAATAAAGCCCCTGTGATTCCACTCCTTGGTATCTACCCGAGAGAAAGAAAAGTAAAATTCCACAAATTTTAAGCTCGTGCTAAGACTTGCACAAAAATGCATATAGCAGCTTTATTCATAATAGCTCCAAACTGGCAACAACCTAAATGTCCATGGAAGCAGAATGGACAAACTATGGAATATGCATACAACGGGATACTACTTAAAAATATAAAGGAAAAAGCTACTGACACATGCAACAGTATGGATGCATTTCAAAAATACTGGGCTCAATAAAAGAAGCTAGAACAAAGGAGAACACACGGTACGATTCCATTTATATGAAATTCATGAACAGACAAAACTAATATGGGATTTAAATCACAGCAGTGGCTGCCTGGTGGGGGAAGTGGCGGGGTATTGAATGACAGGCGTGTGGCTCTAGGGAGTGGGTCCCTGAGATCCGCAGGACCAAGGAGTCAGGGGTGGCGGCGGAGAGAAGGGCCTGAGTCCTCTTCCACGGTGCCCCGGAGGGAGTCCTCGGTTGGAGGTGGTGCAAGAACGTCCAGGGACACTGGCACCTACCGCTGGGCCCTTGGGGGAGAAGGCAGGGCCGCATCAGGGAGGCCTGTGGTCAGTGGTGAGGCAGCTGGCAGGGCGCCTGTGTGGCCTGCCAGGAGCGGCGGTGGCTGATGGCCAGTGGAAGCCCAGGCCTGTGATGGCCTTGTGTAGCCCTGTGACACTAGTGTCCAGAGTTAGCAACCACAATCACGGCTAACACTACCGAGCCCCTCATAAATGCTAAGAGTTTTACATGCATGTATGCATTTCATCATCCCCATTTTATAGATGAGAAAACTGAGACACCTGGGGAAATAAGCAACCCGCCAAGGTCACACAGCTAGTGCCGGAGCCCGGATCTGAACCCAGACAGTGCAGTTCCAGCGCTTGCATCCTTCCCTCTCGGCTGCCCTTCCCCCTCGACTACCCCCCAATACCCTCACTTTTCTGAACATTGGACCGATTGTTGTTGGAGGTAGAGAATGGAACCCCAGACAATGCTTGAGGGTAGAAGAAGACAATGAAGTTGGACTTCTCGAAGCCTTCGTGGGTGGGAAGCCACAGCCCCCTGCAGGGCCAGCCAGGGCTTGCAAAGGAGAGAAGTGGCAGGTGTGATACGTTCGTGCATGGTGGGGACTGTGGCACGCTTTAAAGGGGGTGGCCCTCACTGAGATCATCCCGTTGGGACCTCGTGGGAACACTGGCTTGGTGTTCCTGGAGACCCAGATTGTTAAAGGTTTTGATTTTCATGGCCCACATTCTAGAAAAATGACGCGTGTCTGTGGGTGTGATGCAGCCCAGGGTGACTGCTGTCTGCTGTCCTCTCCCAGCCCCCGCCTGCCTGCACGTTCCTGAAAACGTAGCTCCAACCCAGACGCTCACCATCCCCTCCCTCCCCGGTGGCTCCAAAGGCCCATCAATCTGCCAAAGCTTGGGAACATCTCCCCTCTGCCCTCTCCTCTGTCTCCTGCTGCCTTTCTATTGACTGATTTCTTTGTTTGTTTCTTATTAAAATTCCACTTGGGCCATCATGTGGCCCAATCTTTCATCTCATTCCATATCTAGCCTGAGCTTGGGCGTCTGTGGGCTTTGCAGCCAGATATGAAAAGAAAACAGATTCATTTCCTGCTGCCTGCCTCTCCAAGCCCAGATCTCCCAGTTTCATCCAAGAGCTCTAAAGATGCCTTCACCTCGCAGGTGCTTCCTAGGAAATCTCGCTCATAAATAGGCGTCCGCATGGGTCTCACCACGCACGCCATGGGCAGGTGGGCACCACTCCAGATCCCCTCGCCAGCTGTCACTGCCCCCCAGCTGCTGCCAATGCACCCCCCAAGGATGCCTGGCAGGTTACACCCCACCCCTGGGGCAGCCGGTGCCTGGCAACAAAACGGAACATGCCCTCCCTTGCAGCAGGACAGTTCAGTGACATGAGTTTTGCTCCAGAGCAGCCTGGGTGGGTGAATGAGGCTCAGGCTTCCCCCTCTGTATTCTGCTTTCCTCCCTCCTCCAGTAAGTCACGTCTCCCGCTCTGCATCTGAGAAACCCGGACATAAGACAACCCTCTACTACACCGTGGTGGGAGATGGGGTGTCTGTGGACAGAAGAGGGGCAGCCCTGGGCTAAGTAGGGAGTGGGGCAAAACGCTCCTGTACTCGCGTCACCAATGGCAAGATGCTTAAATCCTACTGTCAAAGGGAAAAAATGAACAATCTTAACTTTCCAACAATAAGGAAGAGGCTCAAGAAA
Source organism: Mirza zaza (assembly GCA_008750895.1). NCBI lineage: Eukaryota > Metazoa > Chordata > Mammalia > Primates > Cheirogaleidae > Mirza > Mirza zaza. The sequence goes on from VSMD01010657.1 coordinate 20,036, forward strand.
TGATGGCACAAGGCTGGGCGTGGTGGCTCACACCTGTAATCCTAGCACTCTGGGAGGCCGAGGAGGGAGGGTTGTTTGAGCTCAGGAGTTTGAGACCAGCCTGAGCAAGAGCAAGACCCCGTCTCTACTAAAAATAGAAAAAGTTAGCCAGGTGTGGTGGTGCGTGTCTGTAGTCCCAGCTACTTGGGAGGCTGAGGCAGGAGGATCACCTGTGTTTAGGAGTTTGAGGTTGCAGGGAGCTATGATGACACCACTGCACTCTACCCAGGGCGACAGAGTGAGACTCTGTCTCAAAAAAAAAAAAATTATGGCACACGCTTACAATGCATATTATGCTGTCATTAACAGTGCCGTACAAGATATAGCCAAGTGTTGTTTGTTGAAGCTTGGCAGATGGGTATATGGGGGCATATTTTACTATTCTCTCTACATTTGTAAATGTTTGGAATTTTCCATAATAAAATGTTTATAAAAACTTGGATGAAGAAAATGCTATTCCAAGCAGTTGACCCGGGTAAAATTAAAAAAAAAAAATAAAAAAAATAAAATAAAATGCTATAGAATATTTAATGATATTTGGAAATTACACTTTATAGTTAAGTGAAAACTGGCTAATATATAGCATAGTAAGTTTATATCTATGTGGAACTAAAAAATATTAAGAGGGCTGGACGTGGTGGCTCACACCTGTAATCCTAGCACTCTGGGAGGCCGAGGTGGGCGGATTGCTCGAGGTCAGGAGTTCGAAACCAGCCTGAGCAAGAGCGAGACCCCATCTCTACTATAAATAGAAAGAAATTAATTGGCCAACTAATATATATAGAAAAAATGAGCCGGGCATGGTGGCACATGCCTGTAGTCCCAGCTACTTGGGAGGCTGAGGAAGGAGGATCGCTTGAGCCCAGGAGTTCGAGGCCAGCTTGGGAAACATAGTAAGAACTGGTCTCAAATAAAAAAAAAAAAAACTGTACTATATACATTCTTTGAAATATCAAGCAGCAGATAAAAAGAAAATTACTAGCTAACACTTAATGAAGGTATACTTCTAAATATTAATATTTTAGACACAGTAAGCTAATTTTCACCCTGTGAAGTAGTATTATTATCAAGCCATTTTATAGATAAAGACTAGAGAAGTTAAGAAACTTGCTCAAGGTCATGGGGCCAGTGGGAGTCCTGGGATTTGAACTTAGACTGCAGTCGATCTTGTTTTTGAGTCTATACTCTTAACTGTTGTGCTATTTTCCCACAATGAGAGGGTCCTGTAAGTATTAACAAAATGATCAGACCTAATATTTATTTGTAGCACTTCATATGGAAGGCACTGTTTTCTTTTCTCTCTTTGTTTCTTATTTTTTTTTTTTTGAGACAGAGTCTCCCTTTGTTGCCCCGGCTAGAGTGAGTGCCGTGGCATCAGCCTAGCTCACAGCAACCTCAAACTCCTGGGCTCAAGCGATCCTCCTGCCTCAGCCTCCCGAGTAGCTGGGACTACAGGCATGCGCCACCATGCCCGGCTAATTTTTGTTTTCTCTATATATTAGTTGGCCAATTAATTTCTTTCTATTTATAGTAGAGATGAGGTCTCGCTCTTGCTCAGGCTGGTTTCGAACTCCTGAACCAAAGTGATCCGCCCGCCTCAGCGTCCCAGAGTGCTAGGATTACAGGCGTGAGCCACCGCGCCCGGCTGGAAGCCACTGTTTTCAATAGTTGACATATATTAACTCATTTTGTACTCGTGGCAAATCTTCAAGGAAGGGAGACACTAATTACTAAAAGCTTCCTTTTACAAAGGAGAAAACTGAAGCACAGAGAGGTTAAGCGACCTGCCCAAGGTCACACAGCTAGGAAGTGGTAGAGGCAGGATTCAAATCTATGTAATCAGGTTCCAGAGCCTGCGCTCTCAATCCTCTTGCCCTAAGTCAACATATCACACAAGTTGCGTATCCATATGAGCAATGCAGTTCAAACAAATTAAAAAACCCACAAAATAATATATTTACTATAGGTACATATATAAGCATGTAGAAAAGGCTCTCATGCTCTTCCTGGCGCCTAGAGGTATTGCCGTGTTTGGTCCTCGCCTTTAGGTCAAACATCAGGCGCAAAAGGGTGTTGCCCCCAGCTGGAAAAATGCCGGTTCTTTTCTGCTTAATAACTCTGAGATGCTGTGTTTAGATCGGATGAGGGTGCATGATGCGAAGGGGTTCACTAGGCTTTCTCTGACCCCCTTAGTCGGGAAACACCCCATGCACTCTCTCTGGTTGTCCTATTGTTGCAGCTGCCCCTCATGGAAACACAGACACAGAAATGGCTTTTACACAGTCGGTCCAAGGTACTTCTGAGCCCACACACTGCACCAGAGGGACAGAACCTGGAGGTGCCCGGAGCATAGAATGGCTGCTCTGAAGAACACTGTGGCAATGCCCGGTACCCCTGCAGCCTTTCTGGCACACAGACAAAAGTACAACTACACACAGTAAAGTTGAACATTTTTAACACGTTAAGAAATAGATTACATATACTTTCGTACATCAAAATCTATTAGATGGAATATGATGAAATGAATATATAAGATTTATATGAAAATATATTCAAATATATACATATATAATAAGATGGAGTGTTGTCTTCTTGTCAAAGATGTCGTCCCTAGCCAGGCAAGAAGAAATCATCTACGTACACAGAAAGATAAGGAATGTCACAGAAATTAATATATACACAATATGTACATTATTTATATTTATTCTTGTATGATAAGATACATAATTCCAATATGTACATACATAATTTTTAAAAATATAAATAATAATAACATGAAATAAAAATGTATATGTGTAACAAATCAAAAAGAAAAAGAAAAAGCACTCACATATGAAGTGGAAAAATATAACCACAAAGCTGAATTTGCAATATAATTCTAACTAAAGAAAAAAGCAATGGTCTTTAAAGCTCTATAGCCATAGAGGATAATCTAGAATATTTGTTACCTTGACGAAGTGGGCATCTGAGAGGTGACGAGGGCTGGAAGGAGGGACCAGGGGTGGGACTGGCTGGCCAAGGAGACTTAAGACTGGTCTGTAATGTTTTACTGTTTTACAAGAAGAATATATTTGTCTGTTATGCATAATTAAAAAATGAAAATAGCAAAGACCACAGGCTGAAGTATTAGCAAGGATCATCTCTGGGTAGTGAGAATTTCTTAGCTGTTCTTTATAATTTACGAGTTTTCTACTGCAAACATATACGACTTTAGCAACCAAGGTTGGGAAAGGGAGGAAGGAAGAAGAAAAAAAAGAAAATATGGTGATTTTCCCAAGATACGATGCCCTCATCTTTTCCTCCAGGATTGTATCCAGTTTATTCTCCCACCCAAGGTTTCTTCCCTCCAAGAACAGGCTGCTCCCTCCTTGGTGCTCTCTGCGCCTTGGATAAAACCCCCATAGTGGGCATAGACCACAGACCCACGTTGGATGGGTGTGCCCGTACTTGGCCGTGAACTTCTCCAAGGCAGGCCCTCCTTGGAGGCCTCTGACCTCCTGGCCACCTCTGCCCTCTCCCACCCTGAGCCTGGCTCCTGGGCATCAGTAATGATTGGTGCAATTTACATTATTCAGAGTCCTTTACACACACCCTCCCCTCCCCTCCCTCCCCTCCTGGGGCTCCTTCTGTGGCCCAGGGGTGTTCTGACCACCCCTCCTTCCAATGCACCTCCAAGGGTGCATTGCCAATTCTGGCTTCTTTTTCACCTGCTCTTTTTTGCTGAGCACCTGCTGTGTGCCAGGCACTGTTCTGGGTGCTGAGATATAGCAAAATAAGTGAGTGGCCCACAGTGACACACCCAGTAAGTGGCAGCAGACACAGGACTTGACCCCAGCCCTTCAGATATCATATCAGACACTGACCCCGGCACCTTAGACCTCAGAACCATCAAGGGTTAAATTCCTGTTTTTATTAGAGCCACAGCAACAATCACGGTTCATTTCTCGGCACTCATTTGCCAGTGTGGTTATTCGGAAGTTCAGGGCAGTTACTTCACCACGACTCTTTGCTGTTCTTATTTCTTCGTTGACCGAATAAACCCTTAAGGTAACAAGCAGGGGAAATACAGATCAGATCTCCTCTGGGCTTACAAAACCAAGATGTGAGATTATTATGTTGCTTTAGGTGCTAAGTCAAAACAATTGGCTTTTTAATGCATAATTATAAAGCATCTTTGAAAATGACTACATAATGACTTATAAATGGTTTCCTTCAAAGAATGTGCCTATTTCCAAGGAGATCTTTAATTTGCAAGTTTGCCCTGTCTGACTGATTCCTTATGTATACACCCTGCCACTTAATGTCTGCGATAAGAAAGAATTTTTCCGTCAAAAAAAAAAAAAAATCCCTGCCCTCATGGATTGTGCAGTGATCTGTTAGGGGAGATAGACAACAAATAAAATCCAAGGACATCAAATATTAATAAAATGAAGGAGGCTAGATAATGATAGATGCTCAAGGAAAAAGCAAAACTGGAAGTGGGGGTGGGGTAGGCTTCCAAGGGGGAGGGGGCTGTGTGAGGGCTGGCGAGAGGTGAGGGAGGGAGCTAGTCTGACCAGCATCCAGGGTAGGGAGAGAAGGTGCAAAGGCCCTGAGGCAGGACATTCTTGGTGATCTTGAACAGGATGAGGCAAATGTGGCTGGTGGGAGGGACTCATGTAGGGCCTTTTGGGCCAACATAAGGACTTTGGCTTCTACTCCAAGAGAAATGACAAATCATGGAAGGGTTGGAACCCAGAAGTGACACGTTCTACCATGGATGAATCCGATTGTTGTGTTGAAAACAGACCAAAGTTCTGGCTGTACCCACCTGAAGTGTCTCCAGTCTTCTTGAAACTTCGTTGCTATTGCTATTAAATAGCAATAGCATTTAATACAGATAGTATTACAGATAGTCCCCAGTTTAAGATGGTTTGACTTATAATTTGCCAACTTTACAATAGTACATAAGCACTCAGTAGAAACTGTACTTTGAAAATCCATACAACCATCCTGTTTTCAGTCTCAGTTCAGTATTCAATAAATTACATGATATATTCAACATCTTATTACATAACAGGCTTTATGTTAAATGATTTTGCCCAACTGTAGGATCCTGTAAGCTTTCTGAGCATGTTTAAGGTAGGCAAGACTAAGCTATGATGTTCATTCAGTAGGTTAGGTGTAGTAAATGCATTTTCAACTTATGATGGGTTTATCAGAACGTAGCCCTATAGTAAGTCAAGGAGCATCTATATTATTCATTTTAATAATAGCTGCAAAACTAGGCTTCTTTTTTTCCTTTTTTTTTGGACAGGTAAAAAATTTTTTTGAATTATAAACTAAATCCATTTGGTGTATTTCGAAGGTGCAATGCTTTTCCTCTTTTATCAGTGAAAGAAGTTTTCCCCAAAAGTCAGCAAATGGCAAATAAATTTCCTTGAAAGTCACAGTCACATATTTAGCACATCCTAGAAAAGAGGAGGGACAAGATAGGTCCCCCCCATTTGCACAAGTTTCGTCAAATACCGGATCTGCTCAAGGGTGGAGAGAAAAGGAAACTTTCAGAAAGGGGTGTTATTACATGAGGAATTTACCGCACCCCTTCCTAAGAGCACCAGATGGGGAAGGTTTTTTCTAAACTAGATCAAAGAAGAAGAATGTGGAATCAATATGTTCTCCTCACCTTAACGGCTGTCCATTGGCTAAAGATTTTAAAAAAACAAGACTAAAAAACAACCCCCCACCCTCCCCCCAAAAACAGAGGTGGGGAAAAAACCCACTAAGATGTCCCAGATTACTCTCCAGAGTGGAACCAGAGAGCAGCTTCAACAATTCGAATTATTAATAGTCTGTTACACAGTCATCACAAGCACGCCTTGCTTTAAAAGAACCAAAACAACAATACTTTTTTTGAAACGACAAAACGAGAACTAGTACTGACCACTTTCCTGACAATACACAATTACTCAAAATTAACTAGTATTGGGAGAGGAAGGGGGGCCGTACTGGGAGCCTTGTCTTGCACGAGTGCATGGGCATGGGTGCTGGGCATTTGTCAGTATTGGAAATTTGAATTTTAATTTTTAACCTTTAGCTTGATTTAAACATCACTTTTATATATTTATTTTTTTGAGACAGAGTCTCGCTTTGTTGCCCAGGCTAGAGTGAGTGCTGTGGCGTCAGCCTAGCTCACAGCAACCTCAAACTCCTGGGCTCAAGCGATCCTCCTGCCTCAGCCTCCCGAGTAGCTGGGATTACAGGCATGTGCCACCATGCCCGGCTAATTTTTTCTATATATATTAGTTGGCCAATTAATTTCTTTCAATTTATAGTAGAGACGGGGTCTCACTCTTGCTCAGGCTGGTTTCGAACTCCTGACCTTGAGCAATCCGCCCGCCTCGGCTTCCCAAAGTGCTAGGATTACAGACGTGAGCCACGGCGCCCGGCCTAAACATTGCTTTTAATATGATGCCGCCACCAGCTGTGCGGAAAGGGCTGTGGGGAGCCGTTCACACAGCACACGCGTGAATGTAGAACACTCACATGGTGACAGCCTTCGGGTCCTGGGCCAGCTTCTCAGGAGTCTCTGCCATGATAGGCTTCCGTTTGTTCTTGGCAAGTTTCCCAATAGTAGAGGGACATCTCTGAAATCAATTTGGGTCCCTAAAAGCAAGCAAGAAAGACAGTGGTTGAGTTGTCTCAGGTGCCCACTTTTCTTTCACATTTTCGAATGAGGACAGAGACTGGACAGACTAGAGATACGTCTGTTTGTGGATAACTCAGGGCTGTGATCTGTCACAGTGCTCTTGCCCTGCAGGATCAAGAAGTTGAAGAGTGTACGGCTCTCCTCCCATCATGACTGTGAATGTCCAATTGTCAGAAACGGTTCGTACTTGGATGGAAATCGGTTTGCTGTGTAGGCTATCAGGAGACATGTCTTACCAACGGCACCCTCTCCCACAACTATGCACTTAATTGTCTGCATTGCTTAAATAGTTTTGTCTTCACTTTAAATATTTCGAATCTACTGTTTCCCTCAGCTTCTCCACTGGGGCATTGGCAGCAATCAGAACTTGGCTTCTGCTCAAGCCTGAGCCCTGAAAAACCATTTTATCTGGGTCCAAGGGACAGAGAGGTGGCCCAAGCCTGGAAACTGAGTCTCAGGAAGACTCATCGCCAAGGTTATCCAGTACCTTGAGTCACTATAGCAACAGTTCTGACATCCCATGACACAGAGGCTCCCAGATGGCCTTGCTCCTAACAGTCTTCTGGAAGGTTCCACTTTAGGCTTACTGCATCAATTGCGTCTGTTTCTTATGATGAGACAAATTTGGAAAACACTGCTTTAATATAAAATGCCCTGGTTTCATGACAGCCTGAATGTGTCTATCTTGAAGTATACTATGAAATTATCAAAAAGTATCCTCACAAAATGAATTCAGATGCACTTGATCATAAATTATAAACATATTCCAGCTAGAACCTTTAGCAGCAGCAGGACAGGTAGGAAAGATGGGGACAGAGTGGATGTCCTAAAGTTCAGACTAAGACAGGCTCGAGGAAAATCGGCAAGTTGCTGCTCATTCCAGCTCTTACTAGCTCCAGACTATTTTTGCAAGGGCCTGTCTGTACACCTGTCACGCTATCTGAACTGTGGGCCCCAGAGCTGCTTTCTAGCATCTAAGTAAAGCAAGTCTAATTGTCTTAACCTTTTCACGTGCTGGTTGGTCCACTAGCGACCCTGAATTGGGATTCTTCTCTGCTTGCAATAAAGAGAAATGACCACCAGGTGGCAGAAAACGTCCAGTAAGTGAAGTCAATCCCTTCTCAAACTATTAACCCTTTGCACTCGGATGGCGAGTGTGACTCCACACGGTTAGCATCGGTAGCAGCTCACACCATGAAAAATTATAGAGATTAAAATTACTCTTTGAATGTATCAATAATTTGAAATATAAAAATATCCAAATAATTGAGTTTGTATGAAAAGAAACTCCAGTATTTATTATTCTGGGGTATTTAAAAAATTAAATCCCGAGTAGAATAAAGGAATCCAGAAAAAAGCTAAGCAAGTGCAAAGGGTTAATAGAAAGTGCTCAGATTGCAGATTTGAACAGGAGAGCCGGGATCTGTGACACTGGGGTGGTGGTGGGGGTACTTAGAATTCTGGGTAACCAGAATAGCTAAATTATGTTGTTGATTTTTTTTTTAACGTATCCAGTTTTCAACCTGCCTAAGATCCACCCATCCTTATCTGGGATCTTGATTTTAAGTACTTATGTGACAAACCAATCGATGAATTAAACCATAGTTCTCAACTGGTACTGGGGGTTATTTTGCCTCCCAGGGGACATTTGGCAATATCTGGAAATATTTTGGTTGTCCCAATTAAGGGTGTGCTACTGGCATCTAGTAGGTTGAGGCCAAGGGTGTTGGTAAACACCCTACAACAGGCAGGACGTTGTACACGAAGAATTATCTGAACTTATACATCGGCAGTGGCGAAGTTGAGACACCCTGGGTTAAACTAACAAACAGCAAAGTCCTGCCCCTGGCGATGTGAGACCAGAGAACGCTGTGTCTCTGTGGCTGCCACACCGGATTCTAGAAGAGCACCGGAAAATATTATAAGGCAGCATCGCTGTCCCCAAGGAACTGACAGCCCATAGGGGTTGAAATCTCACCTGCCTACAGGGCCACCAAGGGCATATAAAGAGGAGAAGCGGGCAGGAGGGAGACGAATGGGAAGCGGTAGGAACTGTGGCAAGTTGGAGGAAGTGGCTCTAAAGGGGCAGCCACCACTGGTCCCAGCTCACTGCTGCTGTGCAGGAAAGTGCGCCCAGCATTGCTGGACTCTCAGCCTCGGGGAATGGGGGGAGGGTGACACTTTGGCCATTCCTGGAAAGATGAGCAGAATTTTGCTAAGTGGAGGGGAAATAAGTGGGAATTAGCATTTCAGACAGGGATGTTCCAACCGGAAATTGCAAATTAGCCAAACGTGGCCCTCTGACTTTTCTTTGGTCCACACGATCTGTTTGTCTCTCGTTCCCTCTTTTCTTTTAATGCAATTTTTTTATTGTAGTAAAATATGCAGTCTGTAGAATTTACCATTTTAACCCCTTTTAAGTATACGATCCAGAGAGAGGCACTAAGTACATTCACAATGTTGCGCAACCGTCACCACCATCCGTTTCCAGAACGTTGGCATCATCCCAAGAAGAAACGCTGTACCAGTAAAGCACAACTCCCCGTTCCCCTCTCCCCCAACCCCTGGTAACCTCTGTGCTATTTTCTGTCTCCATGAATTTGCTTCTTCTAGCTGTTTCATATAAGTGGAATCATACAATATTTGTCCTTTTCTGTCTGGCTTATTTTAGTTAACATAATATTTTCGAGTTCCACACGATCTTTTTAAAACCTGAATATTTTACATAAAAATCTGGATTTCTGGCTTGTCCTAAAAAATTGCAAGATTTGAGTGGCCTAAGAATGGTTTCACATTTTCAAAGGTTTTTTTTAAAAAAAAAAAAAAAAGGAGGAGGAGGAGGAAAAGGATGGCAACAGAGACTGTACTTGGCCCACAAAGCCTAAAATTATTACAATCTGGCCCTTTGGAAAAATTTTGCAGACCCTGGCATACGTAACAATAAAATATAATACAGCGACTAGGAACTGATGAGTTTGAATATTTATTACCTTCATTTTTCATATAATTTATTTAATTGTAAGTTTATATAATTTTATACAATGGCTGGGATTAAAATTTACAAAATTCCTGAAAATTTAACAATTGACTCTCATGAGCCAATACCAGCTGGCTCCATAACCACTGTTTATCTCTCCATTTATTTAGAAATCCTTTAATATCTCTTAACAAGGTTTTATGATTTGTTAAATTTATTCCTGGGCACTTGGTGTTTTCTAATAATGTTGTACATGGTGTTTACTCTTTAATTACATTTTTTAATTGTTTGTTCCTTGGATATAGAAATAAAACCAACTTTTATATATACACAGTCACTTTATTAAACTCTCCTCTTATTTCAAACAATTTAAGTGTAGATTCCAGGCCAGGCTCAGTGGCCTGTGCCTATAATCCTAGCACTCCGTGAGGCCGAGGCTGGAGTATCGCTTGAAGTCAGCAGTTCCAGACCAGCCTCAATAAGAGTGAGACCCTGTCTCTATTAAAAATAGAAAGAAATTAGCCGGACACCTAAAAATAGAGAAAAAATTAGCTGGGCGTGGTGGTGCAAGCCTGTAGTTCCAGCTACTCGGGAGGCTGAGGCAGGAGGATTGCTTGAGCCCAGGAGTTTGAGGTTGCTGTGAGCTAAGCTGATGCCACAGCACTCTAGCCCAGGCAACAGAGTGAGACTCTGTCTCAAAAAAAACCCAAAAAACAAAAAAAGTAGATTCTTTTTTATTTCTACATACGAGAGGACGTTACCTGCAAATAATGATGTTTTAGATGTTTCTTTCTTTCTTTCCAATTGTTACGATTCTAATCTCTTCTTTTTTTATGCCACTAAGTGGGACCTCCAACAGAATGTGGAGTACAAGAGGTGACAGTGGGCAGGCATCCTTGTCTCATTCCTGGCTTTAAAGGAATCTCTCTAGGTTTTCTGGCTTGCTTTGTTTTGCTTTTTTTCATGAGTATGCTCTCCCAGGTATAACAGTGATCAGCTCATTGTCTCTTCGTTCCAGATAGACCTTTCTTTTCCTGCTCTGAGATCATGGAGGAAGACTTTGTAGATATTTCTCCTTGGCCCTTTGGAGTGAGGTTAAGTCATGAGAAGGTGCTGGAGGGACAGTGGAGGGGGAAGGCGTTTCCTCTTCCTGGTTGCTGTGTGCCTTCTTTGACAAGCTCCTGTAGAGCTCTTTTTGCTGCACACAATTTCTGTAGAGTACTGTTTCTTCAGCACCCAGTCCTACACAGCATGGTTTCTCCAGCACTAGGCTCCTGCAGAGGGTGATCTTATGGACTGAATGTGTGTGTCCCCTGCCCCCAAATTCATATGCAGAAGCTTTAACTCCTAATGTGATGGTATTTGTATTGATAATTAGGGTTATGTGAGGTCATGAGGGTGGGGCCCCCATCATGAGATTAGCACCCTTATAAGAAGAGACATTGGAGTGCTTTCTCTTTCTCTCTCTCTCTCTGCACATACACTGAGGAAAAGCAACGTGAGGACACAGTAAGACAGTTGCCATCTACAAGCCAGAAAAGAGCCCTCATCAGAACCCAACCACGCTGCCACCCTGATCTCAAACTTCTGGCCTCTCGAAGTGTGAGGAGATAAGTTTCTGTTCTTTAATGCATTGACTGCCACACAAAAAAATCAGAAACTTTTCCTTGGGGCCACAGCATTTTATTACAAAAATAGAATAAAAACTTCAAGTGTAATTTAAAGGTAAGCATAAATATAAAAATGAAATTTATCAACTTCTATCCATTTAATCCACGTTTTTAGAATTAAATTGTCAACGTTAAGATTTTATATATGCTTCACATGGCCCTGGGGTCAAAACTCGAGCAAATTAAATACAACTGTCATGGCACTTAATGCGTTAGGTCGATGGCATTTTGTTCCAGCAGCCAGAGCTGACGGATACAGGTGGCTTTTCCAGCTCCCGAGGTCTGTAGTGTGGTGTCTGGTGGTGCCTGGCGGCCAGCAGCTTCCCCTAGCATCTCCTCTCAGGCAGCTTTGCAGCAAGTGTCAAGGTGTGACTCCGTTCTGTGGACAGTGACTTTCCCCTGCAGCCCAGGTGGCAGGTTTCCGGCGAGTCCCTGCAGCAAGACACTTCAGAGACTTCTCCACCCAACATGGAGCCAGGGCAGGGCCCTCTCCGATAAGATCCACATCCCAGCCCTGGGGTGGGTGGCTCCAGCTCTTTCTTGAGTGCTCTAGCTCAGCCCTGAGATAATGGCTTCCCGGTGTGTCTGCCATTCCTGAACTCTCCGGAGTTTTCTTCATGCTCAATATCAGTTCTCTGTTACTCCAATCTCCTGTCCCGTCTTTATGTTCGACTTTATAGTAAACCTTCCCTCTTCAAAATACTGTGTGGTTTCTGTCTCCTGATTGGACCATGACTGATGGATCAAGTTAAGGAAATTACCTTCTAATTTACTAAGAATCTTTATCATGAATGGTTCTCAAACTTTGTATCAAATGTGGCTTTTTTTTTCTGTCTCTATTGATATAATCTTATGGTTTCTCTCTTTAACTCTCCTAATGTGATAACTAATATTTATTTACTTCATCATATTAAAATTTCCTTGCATACCTAGAACACTTGGTCATGGTGTATTTTTCATGCATTGTTGGATTAGATTTTTAAAATAGCATATGAAGCATTTTGTAACCATATTCTTATGTGAAATAGGCCTAATAAGAAGGCTTTAGTTCCTACTCAGGGTAACATTACATACTAATTGAATAACTTCCTCCAGTTATTAATATTTTGCAGGTCTTATATGACACAATTGGCAAGTCAGATGAGCCATGAGAAGGGAGAACATTCAATAAATGGACCTGACTGCTCACCAGGAAAAAGAAGAAATTGGATCCCTGTCTCAACATCATGGACAAAAATCCACTCCAGATGGATGAGGGGCTGAAATATCAAACATAAAACTTTGCAAAACATATTTTAGATAGTTTTAGGTGTTCAAATATCTTTTAGACCTTGGGATAGCAAAGCATTCCTTAAATAAGCCACAAAAGAACAGATTATATAACAAAATTTGATAAATTTGCCTGCTTTAAAAGATCTTTTGTCCATCAAAAAACTCAGTCTGGTTAAGGAAGAAATTCGAGTGTATATAAAGAATGTTTGTACTACAATAAGAATACAAACAGCCCATAGTAAAATGAACACAAACAGAATAAAGAAATACCTTCCAAGAAAAAAAAAAAAGATAAACCACAATGATATGGGGTGTATCAAAGGGATGCAGGAGCCACCTGAACGAGCTCCTAATGGCCAAAGTTGGAACAACTTGGGCAACAAAAGAAAAGTAGCATGGGATTATAACCCAAATATAAGATAAATGTCCATAATGCATATTGATATAACTAAATAATTGAATGAGTAAATAAAGGAGAAGAAAAAAATCTGCTGTATAGAAGAATTCTAAATAGTCTATTTAAATACTTGTCCTCAAGGAGTGTACATCTCCATTTTTTTTAAGTATGGAGTATTCATGGTGAGTTCCTTCCAAAGAATACAGCATGTGAACTTCACTGCAGGGACACCTGCAGACACTCCTTCAGCCAGGTGATCAAGGTCAACATCAGCGGGGATAAGTCATGTTGATCGTATTATGCCATTGATACCATGTGATGAGGAAGGCCCTGTGGTCTTCCTCCCAGAACCCCAGAACCCCAGTGTAAGAATGAGACAACCATCAGACAAATTCCAGCAGAGGGGTCTCCTACAGTGTACCTGACCCGCACTCCTCAGAACAGTCAAGGTCATGGAAAGAAGGAAGGTCCGATGAAACTGCCACTGCCCAGAGGAGCCTATGGAGACACAAGGCTAGATGTGACAGGGTATTTTGGACAGGATCCTAGAGCAGAAAAGGGGCATTAGGTAAAGACTAAGGAAATCTGAATAGAGCGTGGACTTTAGTTAATTTTTAAAAGTGAGCATAAGATATAGGCAAGCATTTCTCAGAAAATGAAATACATGTGGTAATAAACAAACAAATGAAGAGATGTTCCACATCATTGGTGATCAAGAAAATGCAAATTAAGGTCACAATGGGATACCATTTGTACCCATCTGGTTGGCAGCAATGAAAGATTCTGAAGTACGCAGAGAGCATGTAGGTCTGCAGGCTCCATTACCGCCCGAGGGCCACGTTCGGGGCTCTGACTTTTACATGGAGTGAGACAGAGACCAGCAGAGGGTTTCCAGCAGAAGATCCCTCTGGCTGCTGGGCAGAGAATAGGCTACAGGGGGCAAGGGCAGAGTGGGGAGACCAGGTTGGAAACTGAGGCAGTCATCTAGAAGAAGCAGGTGGTGACTTGGACTTGGCAACAGTGGGGGTGGTGGGGGCTGATGGGAGCTGTCTTGATGCCACTCCACCTTCTTTCACCCTGTGTTGAATTTATTTGTGTACCTGACTCCCCCACCTTTATACCATGGACTGAAGGACCCCAGGAGGGCAACGACTGTCTTATTCATTATTATTAATCAGCCCTTGGCACAGGCCCAGCACAGTGGAAGTAGCCGGGAACGAATGAATAAATAAATAGCTCCAATCACATTGTTCCCTTGCCCCTTAACTCTCTGTGGCTCCCTATTATCTGGGAAGTGCTCAAACAAGACTCTCTTTCCCATCTCCAGGCCTTTTCTTACACTCTCCTCTCCTCCAGGAGAGGTGAGGGCCCACACTGGGGTGCGTGTGCAGTGAGGGGACTGTGGGTTCCCAAGGGCCCCGGGACACATGCCCGCTTTGGGCTCTTCCCCCTGGGGGAGCTTGCCTTGGGGATTTTGCCTTGGCCCTTTTTCAACTGTACCAGGGACCCCACCGCATGTGACCCATAAGACTCCGAGGAGGCATTTCTGACTGTTACAGACGTTGAGTCCCTGCCAGGAAAGCGAGTTTTCCCAGGGCCGAGAGTGGCAGGCCCCACGGGCAGGAAACACCTACCTGCTCAAAGAGAGCCTCACCCAAGGGTGGGTCTCACAGGCCCAGGCAAGAAGGAATGTACCCCTGGGATGGGAGGTAATATCCAGTCACCCCATGCAGTTCTGCTCTCAGAGCCTGAGCCCCTGGGGACCTGGTGAGGATGTCTTTGTCACAGTGGGTGGTCCTACTGCAGTGGGGAGGCCCCTCCCTGCACCAACATCTTCCCCGTCAACGGGATGTCTGTCCAGATGCTTGGGTTGCAAGCAATAAAATTAAGCTAACAGTCATTTGCTAGTAGGGAAAAAGGTGGGAGCTGTAGGAACAGCTTGGCGAGAGGGCAGGGACCAAGGAAATGCCATGGGGCTGGGACGCAGGATCTGCAGGCTGCACCTGTGATGACGTCCTTTGAGACTGATTCTACCCCATGTCTCGGAGTTCCAGATGGAACATCCAATTGGCTGAGGCTCGCTGAAGAGCAAGGCTCTGGCTCTCCTGCTGTTCTAGCCCCCGGCTCTCCTCTCCTAAGGTGGAAGCAGAGGGAATTCCCCAAAAAGGAAGTTGGGGGGAAGGGATACCAGACAGCCAAACTTAACAAATGCCCATCCAGCCTCAGTCCACCCCCAGAAACTCACTTCTCTGGACAAAGCATCACCTTTCTCTGTCCTTGTCTCTCTGAAGGACCCCTTAAGCTGCTGTGAACTGAAGTAACATCTTAAGCCCTCCAGCTGACCAAATGGACCCCTTCTTGGTCAAGGACACCCCAGAAAAACCGTAAAGCTGAGTTGCCAGCCATGAGGAGAAGGAAGGTATGACTCGCCTGGTTATGTCCCATCCCTTTTGGAATTATGCAAGACAAAGCTCAAAGCACACCTGTAGGCCATCAATTTACTGAACAGATCACAGTATGGCTCATCTCTGATTAACAGACATCCTTATCGTAAGACATTCCAGGCCTTTAGACAAAGCTTCATTTCTTTAACCAATTACAAATCAAAGGAATCTTTAAACCCACCTATAACCTGTTAGCCCTTGCTTTGAGATGTCCTACTTTATCGGACCAAACTAATGTACACCTTGCAAGTCTTGATTTATGATTTTATGTGCAATTCCTGTCTCCCTAAAATGTATAAAACCAAACTCTAACCTAACCACAGAGGAACCACTTGCTCAAGGCTTCTTGGGCGTGGCTCTCTGGGCCGTGGCCACACACATCAGCGCAGAATAAACCTCTTCATACTATTTTACAGAGTTTGGGTTCTTTTCCATTGACACTGGCAAACTCCCCAGGGTTGGGAGATGCAAGATCACTGACCTACAGGTATAGGTTCTGGCTTAGCCCTGCTTGGGCTTGGGGGTACCCTCATCCCCAGGATGGAAATGATATATAGGGCAGGCGGGGGGGGGGGGGGGNGCGGGAGGGAAGTGATATATGGGGCGGGGGGGGGGGGGGGGAGTCTAGTGACAGGGCCCAGATCCATCCCGCAGCTTTGGACACCCACAGCTCCTGCCCGTTTCCTGAGCCTATGTCTCCGTTCTTCTGGTCAATTCCATGGGTCCCAAAGCTCCTTCCAGTGAATTGTTTTGCCTAATTTAGCTAGAGTCTATTTCTGTTGCTTGCATCCAAGGAACCCTGGCTGAGACAGTTTGCTTTCAGAATTCAAAGAGAGGTGAGGTGTCACTGGGACCCCTCTCAGCAGATGTTCAGTCTTTCTGGGTCTCTAGACGACTGAGATCTATAGCAGTTCTCATAGAAAAGCATACGTAGCTTGGGCTAATGGCCCTCATGGCTACAGTTTAGGGTAGATTCTTTACTTCTTTACTGTTCTCATGACATAGGTCCAGTTATAGCATGAGCTCTGGCAGCCCTTTTTGGTTGTTTTTTTTTTTTTTTTTTTTTTTTGCCGAGACAGAGTCTCGCTTTGTTGCCCAGGCAAGAGTGAGTGCTATGGTGTCAGCCTACCTCAAACTCCTGGACTCAAGCAATCCTGCTGCCTCAGCCTCCCGAATAGCTCGGACTACAGGCATGTGCCACCATGCCCAGCTAACTTTTTCTATATATATTAGTTGGCCAATTAATTTCTTTCTATTTATAGTAGAGACGGGTCTCGCTCTTGCTTAGGCTGGTTTCGAACTCCTGACCTTGAGCAATCCACCTGCCTCGGCCTCCCACAGTGCTAGGATTACAGGTGCGAGCCACTACGCCTGGCCTGGCAGCCCTTTTTATCCCCCGACCTGCACCTTGAACTTACACTTCTCAGAAGAGAAAATCTGATTTGTTCGAGTTTCTTTTTATCCAATACTGATCATCTACGTTGGTCAGGCTGCCATGACAAAACCCTCCAGAATAGTTAATCTCCTACTTGTACAGCCCACCCATCTGCTCTGTCTGCTGTGGCCAAGATGTGACCATGTGAAAGGATGAGTGAGTGAAGAGTTTCCTCCTGATCTCTTGGTGAGAATAAATTACATCCTCTCCCCAAAGCTTCTATAGCCCCATCTTAGCCCATCTCACGCTCAGCCCAGCCTAGTGTGGAATGGAGCCTGTTCTTGAAGGTAGAACTGTTCAGACTCTCACTCTCTGCCTCAGCTCAGTAGCTGCATCCTGAAGTGGTAAATAATTGCTCCCTGAGCTCAACAGGGACTTGAGTAAGTCCAACAAAGGGGTTGGCTCTTATTTTTATATTATCTTCCCTTTCTGCGCCCAGCACAGTGATTTATATACAGTATGGGATCCAATAAGTGCTCACTGAATTAAGCAGAGAGCATTTATGGATCACCTACTGATTGTCAGGCACTGCACCTAGCCCAGAGGAAGGTAGCACGTATTGAGCACTTGATGTGTGCCTGGGACCATGCTAGACACATCCAACTTCACAACAGTCCCATGGGTAGGCACCATTATTGTCCCCACGTCACAGATGAGAAATGTGAGGCACAGAGAGGCCACGTAACTGGCCTGAGTAGTGGCACTGTGGCTCTAGCCAAGCAGCCTGGCTCCAGAGCCGACCCTCTTAATTGCTTTAGCAAGCTGTTTCATCCCGGTGTACTTGGCACTGGAACTTCTGGAATTAAACAAGACATTCCAATAACAGCCACATCAATGTTTTTAAATTACTATAAATTAATCTCTCCAACAGCCATCCACCATGATCACACTCCCCCCACCCAGGGAAGATGGGGCTCAGGGCTGGGGGTGAGGGATGGAACGAGGATGCCGCTTCACACATGACTTGGAGAAAATAAAAAGCTGCAAGTGTCATGATCGTGTTTGTCAGGCGCGGTGAAAACATCCTGTACCCGTCCCCCGAGAGGTCTGGCCGCTGCAATGTCTCCAAACAGAGCTGTGAAAGAGCAATGGCTGGTGCGTTTGTGACTTTGGCACCAGGGCTTCTAGACCAAATCTGAGACAAATAGAGTGGTGACCACCTCGCACCCTGGCTCATGCCCTACAAAGAATCTGCCAGAATCTCTCCTCCCGAGAAACAGCACCACCCACACTTGGACACCAGCCACCCCCACTGGGGTGGGATTCCCGTAACGTGAGTCCCCACAGAGGCTCGGACCTGCCCTCAGAGCCCGGTTTGGTCTACACAGGGACTCTTCCAACACCCTAGGTGGTGAGGCCGGTCTGCCTCTCCCTCCACGGCCAGACAGGAGCTGGGCACCTCCGGGTTCCCTCGGCCACCGGTACAGGCAGCCACACGTTGGGGAGTTGCTCTGAATACCAACTGGGGTAGAAAATATCTCCTGGTCTTGAGACCAGAGAGGAAATGGCAGAATCCATTTTATTTCACCAAATGATTCCATGTGACTGCTTCAGTGAGTGGCAAATTTAGGTACTTATTAAAAATGTAAGTTCCCTGGGCCCATCTTAGACCTAAAAAATTCAGAATGGGTGCCGGAAGAGGGGGGAACAGAACACTGGCTTGAGTGTTTTTCTCCAAGGGATTCAGCAGTGCAGCCAGGACGGGAGTTCGTCCGACAATCGAGTCATGAGGTCTCTGTCCTTCCCTCTCCAAAAGGAACACGGGCTTCTCCCTCACACACGAGCACATGCTGGCCTTCTTCTGTCCCTGAGCTCACAGCAAGCTCTTTCCCACTCCGGGTCTCTGCCAAGTTGCACCCTCTGGCAGGAACACAGCTCCCAGGTCTCAGTGGAAAGGCCTGGTCATTCAGGTTCACCTGGTACATCTCAATCACAGCTGTATTTGCTTTTTATGAGACTTTAATTCCATAATTATCTGTCTCTCCCCAGCAGTCTGTGAGCCTCATGTTCCTTGCACCACCAAGAACCCCATGCCTGTGTATGCAGTAGGTGCACCATAGGTTGCAGTTGAGTGTGACACAGATACCTCAAAAAGGACAGGGGCCACCAATGAACTGTCTCTAGAAGGTAGCAGAATAAACCCCCTGCCATAGCCCACAAAGGAGAGGTGAGGCCAGGCAGGACTGCAGGACACCTTGCACCTGACCCACACTTCCGTCTTCCCCTCTACCCAGCCTCCTTCAACCAGGTCCCTCTACAACCCAGCTAGAACCAACTGCCATGTACCCAACCCCAAACTAGGCACCAGGAGCCAGAATAGTCAAGATGAGTTTATTGTCGTTCAAATATGTCATAGAAAAAGGAATGTAACAAACGGGTCAAGGTTGTATGAAAAAAAATCCAGGTTTGTGCACGTCCTTCTATTTACATCTGGAAGCTGGGATCTCCTGACATCAGGCACAGCAGCTGCACTTGTTCGATGCCCCTTTGCAGACGCAGCCCTGGGCACACTTGGCACAGCCCGCGGGGCAGCAGGAGCAGCAGCCTGGGGAAGAAAGGGGACAGTGAGAGGTCAGAGCAGACTTGACCAGACACCTCCTGCCTCAACTGCAGGCCTGGCACCATCTCTGCCCCCAGCCCTGGAGGACCCTTAGTTCAGGATGGCATGCTCCGTTCGGAGACAACTGCTGGATCCTTAGGATGACGGTCTTCCTATGCAAAAGTTGAGCAAAGGACAGGGCAGAAGACTGGAGAGGCAGTGGTCTTTGGGGACAAAGGAAGGCCAGTGTCCCAGATCCATACGCTGAAGTAAGGAAACTCTTCAAGCAACAGACAGGGGCAAATCTCTGATGAAGCAGTTCCGGGGAGGGCCAGGGAAACGCCGGGCTGCCTGCTTCTAACATGTGGTCAGAAGCCACACGTGGTCCCCAAATCATGTCCACCAACTGCTTCAGGACCCACGAGGATTAAGAAGGCTGCATAAGGAATCAGGAGACTGAGGTTTAAGTTCTGGCTTAGTCCCTGACATTAGCTGATGACCTCTCTGGGCCTCGGTTTCCCAGTTCTACACTGGGAGGCTGGAACTCATCCATTTCTATGTCTCTTTGAGCTTTGATTCTGAATCAGGTGCTGAGGGAAGGGGATGCGGGGAAGCTGGTCAGTGGCGTGCCCCTGCTGCTGAGCTCTGGGTTCCCTCCTCGGCCTCAGCCAGACCCCAGCTTCCCCGGGAAGGGCGCACACTCACTCTTCTTGCAGGACGTGCATCTGCACTCTTTGCACGTGCAGGAGCCAGCGCAGGAGCAGGAGCCACCTGTAGGGAAGAGAATGACAGGCAGTGAGCCATCGGTGAGAGGCACGAGGCACAGCAGTCGGGCAGCAACTCCCCAGTGCCCCTCCTGTGAGCAGCGCCAGCCCCCAGGGCTCCTCTGCCCCTCAGGGCAGAGGAAGAGAAGCCCCATCTCGCCTCCACTCACGCTGTGGAGACCAAGTGCCTCCTGTTTTTGCCCCATGGGGAAGGGCCCAGGTTGCAGACACAGCCCGGGAAGACGGAGGAGCCAATGTCCCCTGCCTTCCGTCCACCCTGCCAGCTCAGAGCCTGGACAGCGGACGGGGGCCCAGAGGGCAGCGCCCGGACCAACTGGGTGACGCGGAGCAGGTCGGCCTCGAGCCCCAGTCCTCCCTGCTCTTGAGAGGCACGTGGGCGGGATGGACATGCTCTCCTCGCCTGGCCAGGAGGAAAGCGCTGGGTGAAGTAAAGGGGCCCACTGCAGTTCACAGCTTAACATGGGACCTCGTCAAACCCAGAGACAGGCTGTCCTGCAGCTGGGCAATGGGCACAAGGCGCAGAGCCCGGCGTCCCTTACCTGGGGCGCAGGAGCAGTTGGGGTCCATTTCGAGCCGAGGTGAGGGAGGCTGCAGTTCCCAAGCGAGAGGCGAAGCGTCTGTCGTGCAGGTGGCAGGCGCGGTGGAGCCCAGGAGCCGGCGGTCCCCTTTATGGTCAGGGGAGGTGCCGGGCGCAGAGGCCCCGCCCCCTTGCACCCGCGCCGCCCGCGGTGCGGGGCAGGGCTGTGCGCAGCGGGCGGGCCGGGCGCAGCGTCCCCAAGGTCTTGGCACAGTGTGCACCGTGGGGACCGCCCGGTTGGCTCACGCGGGAGGGCCTTAGCTCCGGGAGGTACACCGCGTCCCTGCTGTCCTGCCGGCCCTTCCCAATTTCCCAGATTGCCTGCCACCCCGGGCCCGAGCGCTCCGGGAACCCAGCCTCTGGTGGTCGTGGCATCCCCACTTCCAACCCCCACCGTGTCCTTGTCCTTTCCCTTTCCTGCACTCCGTGTGCAACCCCAGCCTCGTGCTCACGGCCCTGGATCGATGGCAGCGAGCAGTGCAGCGAGGGAGTTGGGTGCAGAGCGCAAGCGGTGCATGTGACCTTTGCATCTCCCGCTTGCCTGAACCTGTCCCCTGCTCAGACCTTTGGCCGTGTTTCTTCTGTACTCGGCAATAGGGGGCCTCAGGGCTCTGCCTCCCTCCCTGCCACTCTCCACGCCCGAGGGTACGTGTGGGCACCTGTGGCCCTGGGGCCTCCTTTGCATAAAACTCTACAGGGTGCCCCCATGGCCTGGTGGGCCCACACACTACAGCATGACAATTTCGAAATAGTAGGATGCCCTCAGCAAAGGCATCATTTTAGGTGATATACAAACCCTGCATTAAATTGAAAAGCAAGAAAGGTGGTTATTTTCCCTTCAATATTCCTATTTCTGTCTATGGCATCTAGTCTGTTAAGCCCTGTTTAACCACTTTCCATCTTTGAACCCTCACAACTACCCTAAAGGGAAATACCATTTATGAACCCATTTTACTAATCAGACAACTACAATACAAGGAATTTAAGTAACTAGCCCACGGTCAGACACTAGAGGCACTGCTGGATCTGACTTCTGTCGGCTTCCCAACGGAAAGAGGTCAATGATGAAGCTTCCCTTTAGCTTGGGTATGTCTTCAACACCTCTCTACTGCTGCAAATCTTTAAAACAATAAAAAATATCCAGGTCAATCCTGGGAGCAGAAAAAGTGATACCGAAGGGAAGAATACACGTGTACACATATATATAATTATATGTCTGCCTTCTATGTTTCAAAATAAAATTGATTCTCTTTTCAGTAGTGGTAACAAGTTTGTTTTTCATATAAATATCTCTAAGTAAATATGAGTCATTAAAAAGAAAAAGCACATTAGTTAACACACCAGTGCCAATGGTAGCACAAATGACAGGTGTTCTTCCATAGCTGTTATAAGGACAGGGACTTTCTGATGTTTGGACAATGATAAAATTGCCTAACAAAACATTTGTCATTACAGCATCCCATGATTAAGCAATGTATAACTGTAATAGAGTGTGACTCATAGAAATAAATGATTTAATACATGTGAAGAAGTTAGAATAGTGCTTGTTGATGGCAACAGCTCATGGCTTTATATTTCTGGTGTCAGTGCCTATTTTGGGGGTAGAGGGCAGGACCCCCTCTGGGCAACAGATCTCATGTTCATGTGGCTGATGAGAAAGACAAAGGTACACCACGCATGACTGATTTGTCTGGGGTAAAAATGTTAACTCTGCTATTATCTCAGGCCATGTAGACTGTTATAACAACATACCTTAGATGGAATAATTTATGAACAATGGAAATTTATTGCACACGTCTGCTGGCACGGAAGTCCAAGATCAAGGCACCAACATATTTGGTGCCGTGTAAGGACAGCGCTCCTTGTAGATGTGTCCTTCTTGCTGGGTCGTCACATGATGGGAGGGTGGACAAGCTCCCTCAGGCCTCTTTTATAGGGGTACTAATCCCATTCACGAGGGCTTCACCCTCTTAATCCAGTCACCTCCCAAATGCCCCACCTGTTAATAGCAACACATTGGGAATTAGGTTGCAGCATATGAATTTTGGAGGGACACAGCACTTAGGCCATACCAGCTATGAATAGTATTAATAATAACAGAATAATAGCTAATATAGCCTTGTTGCCATCAACAAGCACTATTCTAACTTCTTCACATGTACTAAATCATTTATTTCTATGAGTCACACTCTATTACAGTTATATATTGCTTAATCATGGGATGCTGTATGACAAATGTGTTGTTAGGCAATTTTATCATTGTCCGAACATCAGAGTGTACTTACACAATCCTGATGGTATAACTTACTACACGCCTATGCTATACAATATAGCTTATTGCTCCTAGGCTACAAACTCGTACTGTGTGTTACTGCATTGATTACTGTAGGCAATGGTAGCACAATGGTAGGTGTGTGTTTATCTAAACAGAGAAAAGGAACAATAAAAATACCATGTTATAATACCTTATGGGATCAATGATGTATATTGGGGTCTATTATTTACTAAAATGTCATTATGCAGCTGATGACTACATTATATCCCCTTTATTGTAGAGGAGAGTGAAACACATAGAGGTTATGTCACCGAGGGTGACACAGCTAGGATATACATATATGTAGTCTGAGTGAGGCATTATGCCCTCAACCACAATCATATGTCACTTTCATTTTAAGGCCAAGGATGCTGAATTCTGGCACAGAGGCAGAATGGGAAGAGCACTGAGCTGGCAGTCACATCCCTCTGCACAGCGCTGTGATCTCTCTGGGCTTTGCTTTCCCAGCTGTCAAGCCAGGGGCACAATTGGACTAAATAACCAAGGACCCTCCCAGCTCTGATAGTGAGAGGCACAGCTTAGCATCCAGTGACATCATGATCTGCTACAGGCAGCACAGGTTCATTCAAACCTTTACTTCCGAGCTGTGTGAGCTTGGGGAGGTTCTTAACTCCTCTGGAAGTGCTACACTCTCACCAGCCCCTGCACAGTCATAGATCTCTCTGGTTTGTGTGAAAAACAAATGACCTGAAGGGGAGGAAAGGCACTTTCTCTGTCCAAATACTGGGGCACTGTCTTATCCTGGAGGGTTTTGTGCAAGAGTCATCTATACACTATTGAAAGCAGTTCAGGAAGATTCCAATCCCATCCCCAACTTCCAATCCAGAGTCATGCTTCCAAGCAGATGGGCCTTTCCCAAGGAGCTTGATGGGAATGAACAGGATTCTCTCTCCAGAAAGTTCATGTGGACCGAATGACGATAACACTGATTATTAAGGTAACAGGCCAGTATTATATTTAATCCTTACCTAGTGATTTAATCTCCTTTCTAAAAATGAAAAACTGGGGGCTCAAACAGGTTGAGCAATGCCAGCCACATGGCCAGTAAGTGCGGAAGTGGACTGTGAGCCAAGAGTGCCTGGCATCAGAACCCATGCTCTTGGCCAGGCTGCCTTCTGAAACTGTCTTGGCACAGAGCACCTGCAGGCAAGTGTGGTCCTGGGCCAAGTGACTCGTCTTGCTCTTTGAACATCAAATAGCAATTCCTTCAGCAAAGAGCCAGGGATACTAACCATTGCTGTTAATTGCAAGTCACCTAGGGCCTTCCTCTTTCCTAGTGAACACCACACACCTTGGAAACTGCACAATATGTGCATAGGAACACCGAGAGAACTGGGTCTTGTCCACACACCATCTTGCTGGAACATTGCTGGACTATTCCCTCCACATCTCTGGTCATCTAGCTGGATTGAAGTAACCAGGGCTGGCATTTGAAGGAGGGGCAGATTTCAGCCTGACCTTGAGAGAAGCTTCCAATATTCAGGAGGAAATCACAGCAGGGAGCTCTCAAGGGTAGCAAGAGCCCCATCAGTGACACTGGGCAAGCTCAAACTGATGGCTCCACATGGAGATGTCCAGGTCGGTGCTGCTGAAGGTGTGTGATCCACCCACCGGGGCCAGTCTGCAAACTGTTTCCAGTCTGCCGTGCACACCCTGGGACAAATGTGTAGTGCTTTTATTGTTTGAATTTTTTTTTTTTTTGAGACAGAGTCTCACTCTGTTGCCCCAGCTAGAGTGCAATGGTGTCATCATAGCTCACTGCAACCTCAAACTCCTGGGCTCAAGCCATCCTCTTGCCTCAGCCTCCCAAGAAGCTGGGACTACAGGTGCATGCCACCACACCTGGCTAATTTTTTCTATTTTTCGTAGAGACGGGCATCTCACTCTTGCTCAGGCTGGTCTCAGACTCCTGAGCTCAAGCAAGCCTCTGGTCTTGGCCTCCCAGAGTACTAGGATTACAGGCGTGAGCCACTGTGCCCGGCCTCTTTATTTTTTATATATTTATTGGAATTTGCTTGTTGCATATAAAAATGGATTGGGTGTTTTTTATTTCTTTCAGACTAAATCATTTTATCTTTTCAAAACTTAGGTCATTGACATATTTCCATGCCCACTTATCATCCAACATAATGCTCTGACATTTTAGCTAAGAAACTGACCTGAGACAGGTAACCTGGTTTGTCTTGAGGCACTCAGTATGTAGGATGGTAAGGCATGGTCCCAGCACCCAGGTCTCTGGACTTTCAATGCCATCCCCCCTCCCAGCTCTGTAGAGTACAGGGCCCCTTATTTCTCAGGTGTACAAAGGAAACCAGAGCCCGAGTCAAGTCAATGACTTTTATTATCGCTCACATATTTCATTTAAAAAAGAAACATAGCAAATGGGAAAGGGCAGTATGAAGAAAAAAGTCAAGTTTGTACATGCCCTTCTTTTTATATCTAGGAGCTGGGCTCCCCGACATCAGGCACAGCAGCTGCACTTGTTCGATGTCCCTTTGCAGACGCAGCCCTGGGCACACTTGGCACAGCCCGCGGGGCAGCAGGAGCAGCAGCCTGGGGAAGAAAGGGGCCAGTGAGAGGTCAGAGCGGACTTGACCAGACACCTCCCTGCCCCACTGCAGGCCTGGCACAAGATCTGCCCCTTAGTTCAGGATGGCATGCTCTCGCAGGAGACGATTGTTGGACCATTGGGGTGAGGATCTTCCTAGGCAAGAGCTGCCGAGCACCACCTGCCCAGAACAGGCCAGAAGAACGGAAGCAGCGACAGGACCTATAGGTAGGAAGGATGGCAGCCCCAGAACCACTCACTGAAGTGAGCAAAGTCCACAGGTGCGGGGTCTGCGTTTCACAGGCTGATGCGCTGTCTAGGCCTGAATATCTCCATTCTAGGAATGAAGCTTAGGAACGAACCGCGTCTAAAGTTCTTAGGGCTCTGATCTTGAACCAGTTCCAGGGGAAGGAGATATACCTTCCCCACATCTAAAAGCTGCTCAGAGGCCTGCTCCTGTCTGCTGAGCTCTGGGCTCCCTCCTCTGACTCAGCCCAGCCCCCAGCTTCCCAGGAAGGCCCCACACTCACTCTTCTTGCAGGACGTGCACTTGCACTCTTTGCACGTGCAGGAGCCAGCGCAGGCGCACGAGCCACCTGTAGGGAAGAGAGAAAGGCAGTGAGCAATAACGTGATAGGTGGCCAACAAACGCTCCAACTGCATGCAAGGCTAGACATGGCTGCTCCTGTCCCGCTCACAGCCAGGTGAACTGTCACCTCCCTTCTGTCCGCACAGGCTAGGATGGCCCTTATGTCCTTCATCCTGAGAAGGCAGTGTCCCCCGTCTCCATCCAGCCAAGACAACTCAAACGCTGGACAGGGCACTGGGGCTCAGCCTAGCAGTCCCGACCACATGACATGGAGCAGGACGGTACCAGCCTGAGTCCCCTCGCCTCTGAAACGGGAAGCGCTGGGAGAGCGACAATGCTCTCAGGGGTGATGCACGCTCTTGGCAAGAGGGAAAGCACTAGAACCACGTACTAAAGGAATCCACTTCAGCCAGAACTCAAAAGGAGACCTCCACTCCTAGGACCATCTGTCCTGCCTGTAGCCGGGAAATGGGTACTCTAAGGACGAGAAAGCCGGCGTCCCTTACCAGGGGCGCAGGAGCAGTTGGGGTCCATTTCAGGCCGAGCTGGGGCTGCGGTTCCCAAGGAAGACGCAAGGGAGCTGTCTGTTAGGTGGAAGGCGCGGTGGAGCCCAGAGCCCGCGGTCCCCTTTATAGTCCGGAGAGGCCCCGGCGCAGAGGCCCCGCCCCCTTGCACGCGCCCCGCAGAGTGAGCGCCGCCCGCCCGGGGTCGCGAGCGCGTCTGTGCGCAGCGGGTGGGCCGGGTGCACGACCCCGAGCTCTGCCTGGTGCGCACCGCGGGGACAGTACTTTGGCGCCCGGTTGCGTGGGAGGGGCTTTGTGCCTGGCTGCACACGCGTCCCTGCTGTCCTGCCGGCCCTTCCCAATTTCCCTGAGGTCGCCTGCCACCCCCACCCCCGAGCGTCCTGAGACCCCTTCTTGTGGTCCTGGCGGTCTCCCCATGCGACCCACCACCTTGTCTCACGTTCTCTGCTTCCGCTTTCCAGGGGTCCGTGTGCAAACCCAGCCTCGTGCTCACATCTCGCATCGGCGGGAGCTGGTTAGCGTGGCAAGCGAGTTGTGTGCAGAGGACGGGCTGTGGTTGTGTGTGACTTGCTTCTCCCCACTCCTCCACAGTGCCTGTCCCTATGCACACATAGGTCCTCGGGACTTGTTGCTGCTACGCACAGCACCACGGCAAACACACGGGTCTGCCTCTCCTTTCCCATCTCCACGCCTGCAGGGACATATGGCCACATTTGTCCATGCCTTTGCATGTAATTCTTCATGATCTCTCCATACCCTAGCCAAGCGCACCACTCCATGACGGCCGTTTTGAAAAACTGGGATGCTCCCAAAAGAAGGATCACTTTAGGTGATATACAGACTCTACATTAAATAAACACGCAAGCCAAGTGGGTATTTCTCTTCAATCTTCCTGACTATTGCATAGCATTTAGTCAGTGGAAGTCCTTTTTAAATCACTTTTGTTCTTTGAACTTTTACTACAATCCTAAAGGGAAATACTACTTATGAGCCTGTTTTACTAATCAGACAACTACAACCAAAAGACTGCAAGCAGCTTGTTTCACATCGCAGAGATAAAAGTTGTGTACTGAATTGAATCCAGTTACCTCTCAAGGGAAAGAACCTTCCTTTGGCCCTGATATGTCTTCAACACTTCTCTATTGCTGGAAATCTTTTCAACAATAGCAAGGCAGCTGCTCAACCATGGGCAGTGATGAAAGAAATGCTTCATGTAATGTATTTATGTGTGTATACATATGAACACATGTATAATTTTCTGGCTTCTGTGTATGGAAGAAAACTGATTTTCATTCTCAGTGATGGTATAGAGTTTCCTTTTCATAAAAATATATTTAAGAAAATATTAATCATTTCAGTATAAAACGTTAAGTAAAATATGGTGCGGGTGGTAGCAGAAATGGCTGTCATTTTGCTGTACCTGACATGAGGCACAGAATCTTGCTCACTGCTCTATTACCTTATTATTGGTTGAAATGATGTGGCAAGAGTAATGACACTCTTTGGTCACATGTTCATGTGGTACATGAGAATAGCATGGGGTACACAGCATAGCACACCAGGCCTGACTGCTTTGTCTGTGCACAAATAAATATCCCCTATGCATAGTGATTTTAAAAGTAATAGTTATTAATAACATATTTTTAATTACACATCATGGTATTTAAGCAATTGCTAACATTATAGAACACTGACCACTTGCCAGGCATCATTTTAACTTTCTTACATGTATTAAATCATTTAATCCAACAAGCCAGATGCTACTATTATGCCCCTTGTACAGTTAAGGGGACTGAGACACAGGTTGTGTCACATAGCTATAAGTGACAAAGCTGGGATTTGCCCTCATGAGGGTGACTGCAGCTTCCTGCCGTCACCCACCACCCTATGCCAACAAGTCACATGAAGGATGAGGACACTGAAAATCTGGCACAGAGACAGTCTTGGGAAGAGCATTGAGCTGGCAGTGAGACCCCTCTGTATTGCTCTGTGATCTCTTTCGGTTTCAGTTCCCATCTCTGAAGCCAAGAGTAAAACTGGCACATTCCACAGCGTCTTTATATCTTTGAAGCAAGAAAGGCAGTGTTTACCATCCAGTGACATGATCTGCCAGCTGTGGCAAGGGCAAGGGAAAGAGCATGAGGCTGCCTGTATCATTAGTTCTTTCATCTCTTTCTTTCTGAGCTGTGGGACCTTTGGCAGGTTGCTTAACTACTCTGGAAGGTGACAAAATTCCTGCAGCCCCTGCACATTTGCCATCCCAGTCATTAGGCCTGTGGCTGTCAATCATGAAGAGGAAATGACATGAAGGATGGGAAAGTGTTTTATCTCTGCTCAAATGCTACAGCCACGTCTTATGGAAGAAGACTTTACAGCAAGAGGACGAGGTCATCCACACTCCTCTTGGCATTGGATCAGCCATGTTGCCCACTCCCAGCTTCCAGTCCAGAGCAATGCTTCCACACCTGTGAGCCTTTCTCCAGGACTGTGTTGGGATTTAACAGGATTGCTTCTCCATGTGAGTCCATGTGGAGAGAATGATGGAGAAGTTTCTGTGCCATCAACCCTTGCCTTGAGAACAGAGTGGATCCTGGATCTGTCCCACCACCCATGACCTGGCACAATGCCATTGCATTGTCTAGAAGATGAAGCTCAGTGAGGTCACCTGGCCTGCCTGAAGGAACTCAGATTGTTAGGAGCTGACATTCCCATCCAGAGCCCAGGTCTCTGCCCTCCCAGTTCAGTCCCCCACCCCAGCCCCTTATTTCCAAGGCACACAAAGTCAGAATCAAGTCAAACTGTTTTATTACCATTCAAATATTTCATAGAAAAAGGAATGCTGCAAATGGGTCTGAGCTGTATGAAAAAAAAATCCAGGTTTGTACACATTTTTCTATTTACATCTGGTAGCTGGGATCTCCCGACATCAGGCACAGCAGCTGCACTTGTTCGATGTGCCTTTGCAGACGCAGCCCTGGGCACACTTGGCACAGCCCACGGGGCAGCAGGAGCAGCAGCCTGGGGGAGAGAGGACAGTGAGAGGTCAGAGGGGACTTAACCTGGCACCTCCTGCCTCAACTGCAGACCTGGAACAAGATCTGGCTCCAGCCCAGGGGGACCCTTTCCTAGGATGGCATGGCTCTGTTCTGAGACAACTGGTGGTAACTTTTGGGTTTGTGTCCCAGGGAAAGGTTGCCCTGCACCCTCTGAGCTCAGGGCAGAAAACCTGCAGAGGGAATGACATAGCCCACAGGAGGAAAGGAAGGCCATTTCCCTAGAAGCATACACTCAGAACCTGCTCTGGTGTCCCTCCTCCGACCCAGCCCAGCCCTCAGCTTCCCGGGGAAGGCCCCACACTCACTCTTCTTGCAGGACGTGCATCTGCACTCTTTGCATTTGCAGGAGCCAGTGCACATGCAGGAGCCACCTATGAGGAAGAGAATGACAGGCAGTGAGCCATGTGTGAGTTGCAGGCTGTAGGGCAGTCCAGCAATTACTCTCCAGTGCCCCCTCTTCTGTGCAGGGCCAGCCCTCAGAGCTCCTTCCCCACCCAGGGCAGAGGATGGGCAAGTGCCCTCCTGTTTTGACTCCATGAAGAAGGTCTCAGGCTCCAGACCCAGCCCAGGAAGACTAGGACTGAGGCCAGGACCTTCTGTCTTGAACCTTCAAGAGGCAATGTCCCCTGCTTCCTATCCATCCTGGCTGATCAGAGACAGCAGCCCCCTGACCGTGTGGATGAGGTGGAGAAAGACAGCTTTGAGCCTCAGTATCCCCAGGTCTGACATAGAGGAATAGGCAGGATGGAATTGCTCTCTGGAACTGGGCCAGGAAGACACCACTGGACGAAGTAAAGGAGCCCACAAGAGCTCAGAACTCAAAATCCGACCTCGTTAAACTCCGGGACAGTCTGTTCTGTGGCTGGAAAATCTTGTTAAACCCCGGGACAGTCTGTTCTGTGGCTGGAAAATCTTGTTAAACCCCGGGACAGTCTGTTCTGTGGCTGGAAAATGGGCACCACAAGGCGCAGAGCCCGGCGTCCCTTACCTGGGGCGCAGGAGCAGTTGGGGTCCATTTCGAGCCGAGGTGAGGGAGGCTGCAGTTCCCAAGCGAGAGGCGAAGCGTCTGTCGTGCAGGTGGCAGGCGCGGTGGAGCCCAGGAGCCGGCGGTCCCCTTTATGGTCAGGGGAGGTGCCGGGCGCAGAGGCCCCGCCCCCTTGCACCCGCGCCGCCCGCGGTGCGGGGCAGGGCTGTGCGCAGCGGGCGGGCCGGGCGCAGCGTCCCCAAGGTCTTGGCACAGTGTGCACCGTGGGGACCGCCCGGTTGGCTCACGCGGGAGGGCCTTAGCTCCGGGAGGTACACCGCGCCCCTGCTGTCCTGCCGGCCCTTCCCAATTTCCCCGAGGTGACCGGCCACTCTCGCCCGGAGACTTCGGGGAACCCAGCCCCTAGTGGTGGCGACAGCCCCACCTCCAGCCCCCACCGTGTCCTTCGCCCTTCCCTGAGTCCGGGTGCAACCCCAGCCTGGTGCCCACGTCCCTAGATGGAAGGAGCGAGGGAGTGGTGTGCAGAACACAAGCGGTGGATGTGACCGTGGCACCCGCCTCCTGCAGCCCTGCACCGCCTGTCCGGATCCACACCGTGGTCCTACCGGTTCTTCCTGTACACAGCTACAGGGCACACGGCTCCTCCTCTCTCCCGTCCATTCTCCACGCCTGAGGGCATGTGTGGGAACCTTTGTCTGGGTCCTCCTTGTGTAAAATCCTCCAAGGGCCCCCCTGCAGCCCACCCTGCCCACACCACTCCAGGACAGCAGCCTGCCAATGGGAGACGCCCCCAAGGGAGGGATCATTTTAGGGGATGTGCAGACCCTGCATTAAATGAGGAAGCAAGAAAAGTGGAAACTTAACTTTCAATATTCCTGTTCCACAACAGCTAGTCTGTATCGGTCCCTGTTTAATCATTGTAGTTCTTTGAACCCTCCAAAGATCCAATAAAAGAGAAATAGTGTTATGAACCCATTTTTCTAATAGGAAAACTAAGGCACAAATTTAGTTAACTTGCCTAAGGTTATAGAGCTAGAAAATAGTGCCACTGTATCTGAATCCAGTCAGTTTTTCAAAGGAAGAGGTAGGGAAAGGATAAAAATTTATTTTGGTCTAAATATGTCTTTACACCACTGTACTGTTTGAAATCTTTCAAACAGGGGCAAACCCCAAGCTCAACCCTGGACAGCTTGAAAAATGATGGAGAAGGGACATATAAATAAATATATATACAGACACAATAATATATATCAGAGTAAGCTATGTTTGGAAGTAAGATTGAGTCTTAATTTCACATTGATAAAGAATTTGCTTTTCATTTAAATATATGTCATGGGTAATTTTTTTTTTTTTTTTTTTTTTTTTGAGACAGAGTCTCACTCTGTTGCCCAGGCCAGAGTGAGTGCCCTGGCGTCAGCCTAGCTCACAGCAACCTCAAACTCCTGGGCTCAAGCAATCCTATTGCCTCAGCCTCCCAAGTAGCTAGGACTACAGGCATGTGCCACCATGCCCGGCCAATTTTTTCTGTATATTCTTAGATGTCTAGCTAATTTCTTTCTATTTTTAGTAGAGACAGGGTCTCGTTCTTGCTCAGGCTGGTTTCGAACTCCTGACCTCGAACGATCCTCCCGCCTCAGCCTCCCAGAGTGCTAGGATTACAAGCGTGAGCCACCACGCCCGGCCAAGTCATAGGTAATTTTATATGCCAGCTTGGGTAGGCAAAGTGCCCCTTTGTTCAACATCAGTCTAGATATTGCTGTGAAGTTATTTTTTTATGTGATTACCATTTAATTACATGTTGAGTAAAGCAGATGTTAGGATTAGGATGTATTATCTGCTTATCCAACCTGGGAGTGTCCAGAGGGCACACCTTTTACTTCAACTGTGAGAAATGAGTTCGTGACGGGAGCCCCAGCGTCCTTGGAGAGCTCTGCGGTCGCTCTTCTCTGTAGTCAGCAATGGCAGTGGGAACTGCTACTGCCACTGCGTTGGGAATCCTGCGTGCAATGGAGATGATTGGGTACCAGGGTGGCAGGGGCCAAGGGAAGGCACTTAATTGTCAACTGGAAAGTGGGCGTGGTTGCTGTCAGGGGCAGCACAAAGCAGAAGAGCCTGACCTGTAGAGACCTGTGGTGTTGGCTAGTTGATCATGGTGTTCCTAGGAGTGAAATAGATTGTTAGCCTTCTAAAATCTTACTGGATCTGCATAAACATAATTTCTGTTTCCTTTCCCCAAGACCTTATGCTCTGCTGGTCTCTGGGCCTTAGTTCTAAAGGAAGGAATGCTTTCTCTGGGAGATAAAACAATGATTCCACTGGACTGGAAGTTAAGACTGCCACCAGGCCACGTTGGGCTCCTCGGACCTCTGAATCAACAGGCAAAGAAAGGAGTTGCTCTACTCGCTGGGGTGATTTGTTGTGATTACCAAGAAGAAATTGGACTGCTACTCCACAGTGGGGGTGAGGAAGGAGGTGTCTGAAATACAGGAGATCTCGTAGGGCAGCAGTTACGAACCCTTTTGGCACCAGGGACTGTTTTCATGGAAGACAATTTTTCCACGGATGGGTGGGGATGGTTTGGGGATGATTCAAGCACATTACATTTATTGTGCACTTTATTTCTATTTTTATTACATTGTAATATATAATGAAATAATTATACAACTCACCATAATGCAGAATCAGTGGGAAGCCCTGAGCTTGTTTTCCTCTAACTCATGCCACTGCTGATCTGACAGGTGGTGGAGGTCAGGCGGTGATGCGAGCAATGGGGAGCGGCTGTAAATACAGATGAAGCTTCGCTCACAGCTGCTCACCTTCTGCTGTGTGGCCCAGTTCCTAACAGGGCACAGACCAGTACCCATCTGTGGCCTGGGGCTTGGGGACTGCAGCCCTAGGGTGTCT
Source organism: Mirza zaza (assembly GCA_008750895.1). Taxonomy (NCBI): domain Eukaryota; kingdom Metazoa; phylum Chordata; class Mammalia; order Primates; family Cheirogaleidae; genus Mirza; species Mirza zaza. Next base: position 53,800 of record VSMD01010657.1, read on the forward strand.
CCTAATACTACCTTGTCCTGTGATTAAGTCAATAGAAGACCTTTAACATCCACTTCAGGAAAGACCAATGGGCTAGACCCTTCAGGAATGAAGGTCTGGTTCACTCTGCGAGGTAAAGAACCATGATTAGCTGAGGTGATTGCTGAGCGCAAAGGGAATACCAAATAGGTAGTGGAAGAAGGAAGTCATAAATACCAACTATGACCATGTGACCAGTTATAGGACCAGGAAGGAGGCATGTAATTGTTATATTTCTTCATTATTTTCTTATAAATCTATGTGTGCTCTAACACTTGGATGTTATAGTAAAGAAAAAATAAGAAAAAATAAAATAAAATAAATCTATGTGTGCATGGAAAACGTCTTTGAGAAGTGAAGTGAGCTGTGAACCAGGACTGCCTGAGCCCAGAACCCATGCCCTTCACACAGGCCGACTTCTTTCCAAAGGGCACCTCTGGGCAAGTGTGTTCGTGATTCCTGGGCCAAGATACTCATCTTTCTCTTTGACTGAACATCAAATAGCACTCCTTCAACAAGTAGCCAAGGGGACCAACCGTTGGTTTTAATTACAATCACCAGGGCCTCACTCCTTCCTAATGAGCACCGCCACACCCTCCAAACTGCAGAACCTGCGGTCACCTGGCATGGGCTGACATGAAGCTCTTCATCTGGAACCAGTGATCATGTATGTTTCATCTCGCCAGGAAAATGCTGGGCAATTCCCGCCAAATCCCCAGTCCCTCTGCTGTCTGAAGTGGCCCAGGGACTGGACTTTGAGAGAGGACCAAATCCAATCTGACCTTAGGAGGAACTTGCAAAGATTCAGGGCCAAGTCACAAGAGGGAGCTTTGAGGGGTCAGATAGTGTCCTGTCAGTGACACTGGGCAGCTTAAGACTGATGGTTCCTTGTGGGGACTCCCTGGCCAGTGCAGCTCAAGATGTGTGTGCCACACACTGGGGCCAGTCTGCTGTGTCCAGTCTGCGGTGCACACCCTTGAACAAATATGCAGTGTTTGCAATCTTTTATTTTTTTTTATGTTATTTTGTTCTCTATATATTTATTGAAATTTTTATGTTGAATCTAAAAAGCTGGGTTTTGTATTTTGTGTCTTCTTAAATTTCATTTTCTCATAAACTCATTTTCCAGAGTTTAGGTCTGTGACTGATAGAAAAGAAATAGGTCATTCACCACATTCATGGGAGTTTGAGAAGCCCCAAATGAGAAGCTAGCAACTGGGTAGTTGGTTTCTACCCTCTGTTGTCACTTTCAAGCCTCACATCTGAGGAACTACAGTTGGGCAGGGAAATCAGAGAATGAAAATGAGGGATGGGGAAATTTCTGTGCCACCAACCCTTGACAGGAGAACAGAGCAGATCCTGTTATCTCCTCCTCCCACCCCATGACCTGGCACAATGCCTTTTCCTTGGCTAGAAAATAAAGCTCAGCGAGGTCACCTGGCCTGCCTGAAGGCACTCAGATTGTTAGGGGCTGACATTCCCACCCAGAGCCCAGGTCTCTGCCCTCCCAGTTCAGTCCCCACCCCAGTCCCTTATTTCCAAGGCACACAAGGACAACTAGAGGCAGAATCAAGTCGAAAATGTTTTATTGTCATTCACATGTTTCATAGAAAAAGGAATGTAGCAAACGGGTCAGGGCGGTATGAAAGAAAAAATCCATGTTTGTACATGTGGCTCTATTTACATCTGGGAGCTGGGCTCTCCTGGCATCAGGCGCAGCAGCTGCACTTGTCCGATGCCCCTTTGCAGACGCAGCCCTGGGCGCACTTGGCGCAGCCCGCGGGGCAGCAGGAGCAGCAGCCTGGGGAGGGAGAAGAGGCGGCAAAGATGAGCACAAGGGACACAGGGAATAAGGATTCCTGCCCCCTCCCCCGCAACAGGGATCGCCTAACAGACGCCGACTTCCACGAGGATGGGATGGGGCATCCCCAGCCCGCTTCAATTCCCCTGAGGGTGGTGTAGAGGGCTGGGGACAGGCTGGAGGGCAGTGAGGGGTAGAGGGAAGAAAGGACCCCACTCACTCTTCTTGCAGGAGGTGCATTTGCACTCTTTGCATTTGCAGGAGCCGGCGCAGGTGCAGGATTCGCCTGTAAGGAGAAAGACGGAGGTGAGAAGAGTCCCTCACGTCTGAACGCGGGACTGCATATGCTAGGAGCCCGGGTCCGAGTGCCTCCGTCCCACAACCAACTTCTGGAAACTTGGGCAAGCCATTAACTCAGATCTCCGTATCGGTAAAGCGGGGGGCTCCGGATGACTTAGAACACAGAGAAAGACACGCTAACATGCTTTGGGAAGGGGCACCCAGACCCTGAGATTGAGTGATAAGAGAAAGAAAGAGGAGTTGCACCTCTAGTCTTGCAATCTACACACCAGGCCTCCCCAGCCCCGGACCAGGCGTCTTACCGGTGGCGCAGGAGCAGTTGGGATCCATGGCGAGCTGGAGTTGCTGGAGCCCGGACACAGCAGCACACGGGAGATCTAGGAGTGCGGGGAGGCGTGGTGGAGCCGAGCGCGCGGCCAGCCGCCTTTATAGCCGGAAAGGGCCGGGGCGCGTGCAAAAGTCCCGCCCCCGCCGGGCGCAGCCTGCACCCGCCCCGCTGAGTCACTCGCCGCTCCACGCGGCACTCCGGGCTGTGCGCACGGGCCGCCGGGCGCCAGTTCCCAGAAGCCGCGCTGCGTGCACCCACGGCCACCTTGGCGCGGAAGGGGCTGGGTGCAGCGGGGGGACACGGCGTGCCGGGTGCCAGTGCGGGCCGTGCGCCGAGCACCGCGCGCCCTGTCCCCGCCCCCAGCCGTGCGCGCAGCGCCCCTCCCGCCCGCTCTGTCCTCGGGTAGAGGGCGGCTGAAAGCGGACCTTGGGGAATCCTGCGCGCACGAAAAATCGGTGGGAAGTGCGGACGGGTTAGAAAACACTCTGTAGCAGTCAAGGCTTAATTATAATAATTGTGCGGCATCATATGCAACCCATGGGGCGGTGACAGATCACATATCCGTGGTATACTGAATGCATTAGTGTGCAACAGGGACTGTTACGTGCCAGATGTCATTTAACCTGTAACAACCCATAAGGTAAGGACTGTCCGTTCCCATTTTAGAGCAGGATGTGGAGGCCCAGAGAAGTTAAGTAACTTGCCCAAAGTCACAGAGCTCGTGAGTGGGAGAGCGTGGTGACTCTCAGGCACCAGCACAGGCTGAAGGTGGATGTCAGCAGCGGGGAGGATAAAGATCTAGGAGCCACAGACCTGGCGTTCAGCCTGGGAGGAGGTGGGCTGTTTGTTGCCTTGGGCCCGAGGCTGAGGTTTGCCAGGGAAGGACTGGGATTCCAGCCTGGGGAGGAAGCCACGCGCTGGAAAGTTGGCATCGCCCTGGGACATTTGGAAGGCTAAATCCCGTCAGAACTTTCTTCCCCACGGGGATGCTGGGGGAAGAGCTGAGGCGGTGTCCAGATTCTTCTCTGGGGAGGCGCATCCGGCTCTCCACGTGCCCGGGTCTCGCCTGGGTAACGGTGTTGGATCATCGTCCTCCGAACGCCCAGAGCAGTGTCACCCGGGGAGCCAGGAGACAGTTACTGGAAGCTTCCTGGAAGGCGGAGGGAAGGCGGAGGCTGCAGCTGGAGCTCCGTGAGGTGGTGGGTGGTTGGCGGACAGGCTGTCCTCGCAGCACTTACTGTAAGCGCCTGTGAAAACGTCTCACGAGCTCAGCTCAAATGTCACTTCCTCCGGGAAGCCCGTCCACCCCCCATGTCCCTGGATGCCTGTGGAATGTGCTGATAAACATCCTGTCTTCCTGGCACTTGCCATGCCTGTAATGTGTATGAACTTGTGAGATTCTTGGCTTGGTGTCTCTGTCCCTCCTCACCCCCACTCAACACTGAAAACTCCAAGAGCAGTCCTTGCCCCCCCATCCCCCAAATTGTGTGGCCAGCCCCCGGCACAGAGCCAAGTATGCAGTAGGCACTTAATAGATATTTGTCAAATGAATGGGGGTAATCTCCTGGACTGTTATTTCCTTCCCAGCCCCAACCTTGTGTTAGGGCCCATTACAAAATGAAAGTAAAAATTCTTTCCCCACCCTGGAACCTGTGTGCTCACTCAAGAGAAAATGGCAAGCAGGGCAGGAGAGACAAGCTATCAGGACTAAATTCTGGGGTGGGCGAGGTGGCTCACGCCTGTAATCCTAGCACTCTGGGAGGCCTAGGTGGGCAGATTGTTCAAGGTCAGGAGTTCAAGACCAGCCTAAGCAAGAGTGAGACCCCTTCTCTACTATAAATAGAAATAAACTAATTGGTCAACTAATATATATATATATATATACAGAAAAAATTAGCTGGGCATGGTGGCGCATGCCTGTAGTCCCAGCTACTCGGGAGGCTGAGGTGAGAGGATCGCTTGAGCCCAGGAGTTGGAGGTTGCTGTGAGCTAGGCTGACGCCACGGCACTCAATCTAGCCTGGGCAACAAAGTGAGACTCTGTCTCAAAAAAAAAAAAAAAAAGACTAAATTCTGAAGGTCACCCGGCCACTAACTTGCTTAGTGGCCTTGGGGTGGTTATATGCCAGGGCCCCTCTGAGCCTCAGTTTACTCATCTGTCACATGATCCGATTGTACTAGAATTTAAGGGTCGTAGCCAAACATCCTCTGCTTTTAGAGCCAAAATCTTAGAAATCTCACTGTGTCTGGCAGCCCTGTGGACTGAGAGTTCTTTGGTCAGTGGGCAGATTTTGTTGTTGTTATTATTTACATATGCACACACCAAATTCCCTGTTTTCTAACAAATCAGATGGTTTCTAATAAACCCACTCAGGGGAGACAATGCAATTCTGTGAAGAGACAAATTAGGCCTTGTTCTGCCCTCAAAAGTACAGGTTCTAGCCCTGGGTCTGTGCCATCCACGTTGGTGGTAAAATTTGCTTCTGGGCCTAAGCTGCCTCCCTTGAATCACTTTGACTGTGTGAGCAGAGGAAGGGATGAAGACTCAGGGAAGGGGGAGGAAAGGTAGGCCCAGTCTTGCTCATCTCTGTGCCCCTAGAAGCCTCACTGTGCTTGGGACAGAGGTGAAGAGAGAGGACTCACCGGCATGTTTGCATCCCTGACATAGTAGAGGATGAGGAAGATGAGGCCAAGCAGCATTGGACAAGGAAAAACACCATCCTGAATATGTGGTCTGAGTCATCAGTGTGAGGCAAGGATGTGGACCTGGCCTGCATTAATAGAGGTATGCGATTCAAAATGAGGGAGGTGATTTTTCATTCTTTTAACTGCTGGGGTGAATAGTTCTAGTGCCCACCATTCATTCATTCTTCCCCTGTGATGGCATCCTTGGTTTTCCTTTGAAGAATCACCACTGTCTACTCTTAGTCCATATGGCTTCAATGGCGTGAGCTCAGTCCAGGACCCCAAAATAGGCCAAGTCCCTCTGTTAGCAGCAAACATGTCCTTTCTCTATAGCACATTTTGCAATTACAGTTACTAGTAATAAAGCAGCTAACACTTTTACATAGCCCACATTCTATGCCAGGAGCTTTCAAGTGTGAACTCAACCCTTCCACCAGCCCTGTAAGATAGAGACTCTTATTATCCACATTGGATAGAGGAAGAAACTGAGACTCAGAGAGGTTAAGCGACACCACCAAAGTCACCCACTCGTGAAGGGGCAGACCAGGCAGTGGCGCTCCAGAGCCCGCATGCTTAGCCACTCCGCCACACAGCCTGTCCTGGCAGCTGGTGCTGTGTGTGGCTTTTGGTTTAACCTTTGTCTTCCCACGAGGCTGTGGGCTGTGCATGTTGCGCTCACCATCCTAGCTCTGGCACCTGGCACAGTGCCCGGCCCATGGTGCGTGCTCAATAATGCAAAGGAATGGAGAGAATCCAATCCTGCCTGGAGGGAGGACGCTCCCTGAAGGGCGAGGCCGGCCTCGTGGAGGGCCGGCTTGCAAAGCCCGCATTCAGGGAGGAGCTCCAAGGCTGGGAGCTCACCCTTTCCCACCTATCTGACCTCAACTTCCCTTCTCTGTCTTGCCTGTCCCCAAGCCCGGCACTTCTGCCCTAGGGTCAGGCCCCGCCATCCCACACCCTTCTCCAAACACACACTCCAGGTTTTTGGTCTCCCCCACCATCCCCCAAAGCCCATTTCAAATGCCTCCTCTTCCAGGAGTCTTCCCTGAGCTCCTAACCTGATGGGGTCTCTCCCTTCTTCAAGCCACCAGAGTTCTGGTTTGTAGCTTCTCTCCCTCTCTGAGCCTCAGTCTCCCCATCTGTCAAATGGGGAGAACCTATGTACCATGGTTTCTAAGTTTCTTCTAGCTCTAAAGAATCCAGGACTCCACTTAGGATATTGTCACAGCAGTCTTACCCTCCCCCCCAGTGCGTGAGCTCCTTGAAAGGCACAGACCATTTCTTCTTGTGTATCCCTAGTGACCAGTGCAGGGCTTAGTGACTTTTAGGCATCCATAAATATTTTTGGGATGAAATGGTTTGGAGAGCTGGGCTGAGTTGGCAGACGCAGTGGCTATGTATCTCTCCTGTTCCTGCTCAAAAACCCATGGAAAGCCAGAAAAGGTGATTCATTAAAAGACTGAATGATGGAAAAAAATTAAGAATACCACCACTAATGAAAAAAAGAACAGAGCTGTGTAAGGTTTTTCGGCGGTGGTGAAAAGAAAAGACAGACACAGAGAAAGAGTGGGGGCCAAACCACGTGGCTTTATTATACACTCGTGGACGAGGTTCCGGGGCCCCAAGAGAGGGGGGCCCCAGAAGTCGCCGCAGTTTGAAGGGGCTGAGGCCTTTTATACCCTTTTGGCGGGGCTAGGGACTTGTGGTGGGAAGAGCTGGGGATTCTCTATTGTGACCTTGGATGGTCGTTGAGAAATAGGAGGGGCTGGAGGTATTTGTGGAATCCAGGTGGACATCTGGGTGTGGTTCCTCTCAGTGGGTCCTGGCAGTTTGTCCTTGGCGGGTCAGGTCACTAAGCGTTTTCTTTTTCCATCTAGGGAGGGGAGGGGGCCCCTGCCACCAGCCTTACAAGCTGGAGAACTTACACTATCCAATTTCAAAAGTTTCAAAAGTCCAATTTCAAAAGTTTCAAAAGTCTATATTCATACAGACAGACAACAGTAGTCAAAGCTGTGTGGCAGCCGGGCGTGGTGGCTCACGCCTGTAATCCTAGCACTCTGGGAGGCTGAGATGGGTGGATGGCTCGAGGTCAGGAGTTCAAAACCAGCCTGACCAAGAGCAAGACCCATCTCTACTATAAATAGAAAGAAATTAATTGGCCAACTAATATATACAGAAAAAATTAGCCGGGCATGGTGGCGCATGCCTGTAGTCCCAGCTACTCGGGAGGCTGAGGCAGCAGGATTGCTTGAGCCCAGGAGTTTGAGGTTGCTGTGAGCTAGGCTGACGCCACAGCACTCACTCTAGCCTGGGCAACAAAGCGAGACTCTGTCTCAAAAAAAACCCAAAACTGTGTGGCATCGGTATAAGGACAGGCATATGGACCAATGGAACAGAACTGAAAGCCTAAATGGAAATCATCACATGGATGGTCAATTGATTTTTGACAAAGTTGCCAAGACAATTCAATAGAGAAAAAATAGACTTTTTAACAAATGGTATTGAGACGACTGGATATCCATATGCAAAAAAAAAAAAAAAAGAAAAGAAAAGAATTTAACCTTTATCTCAAGCCATACACAAAAATTAACTCAAAATGGATCAGACTTAAATGTAAAACTATAGCACATCTAGAAGAAAACATAGGAGTAAATCCTTATGACCTTAGCTTAGGCAAAGAGTTCTTAGATATGATACCATAAGCACAATCCATCAAACAAAAAATTGATAAATTGGACTTCCTTAAAATTAAAAACTTTTGTGCTTCAAAAGATACCATTTGGAAATAAGACAAGTAAGCCTGGGAGAAAATGTTTCCAAAGCATATATCTGATAAAGGATTGGGATCCAGAATATAAAAAAAAAAAACTCTTGCAATTTAATTAGACAAACAACCAAACTGAAAAATGGACAAAAATACATGTCCAAAAGAATTGACAGCAGGGACTCAAACAGATATTTCTATAACAATAGTCATAGCAGCATAACTCCTAATCGCCAAAACATGGAAACAACCCAAATGTTCATTGATGGATGAATGAATAAACAAAATATGGTATATACATGCCATGGAAAATGTATTCAGCCTTAAAGAGGAATAAAATTCGAACACAATCTACAACATGGATGAACCTTAAAGACATTATGAAATAGGCCAGACACAAAAGGACATATCTTGTATGAGTCCAACTTATATGAGGTCCCTGGAGCAGTCAAATTCACAGGGACAGACAGCAGAGTGGTAGCACTGGGGCTGGGATAATGGGAAGCTATTGTTTTATGGGGACAGAGTTTCAGTTTGGCAAGATGGAAAAGTTCTCGAGATAGTGATGGTTCAAAACAATGCGAATATACTTAATGCCACTGCACTGTACACTTTAAAATGGTCAATTTTATGTGATATGCATTTACCCCAATAAAAAAGAGAAAGAATGGGCAAAATATTCTAATAGACATATCACCAAAGAAAACACATGACTGGCTGATGAGCACATGAAAAGATGCTTAACATCATTAGTCTTATGGAGATGCAAATTAAAACCACAATGAGATACTACTTCACACTTACTAGAATGGCTGTAATAAAAAAGACATACAACAAAAAGCGTTGGTGAAGATGAGGAGAAATAGGAATCCTTATCCATTGCTGGTGGAAATGCATTATAAAATGGTATGGCCGCTTTGCAAAGCAATTTGGCAATTTCTTTAAAAGTCAAACATAGAGTTACCATATGATCCAACAATTCCACTCCTAGATATTTACCAAGATAAACAAAAATATATGTCAAAGTCAGGGCAGTGGTGTGCATCTGTAGTCCCAGCTACTCAGGAAGCTGAGGCAAGAGGATGGCTTGAGCCCAGGAGTTCGAGTCCAGCATAGACAACATAGCAAGACATGGTCTCTAAAAAATAATACACACACACACACACATATCCACACAAAGATTTCATGCAGAAATGTTTATAGCCATTTATGAACACAGTTATCTTTCAAAATAGCCAAAAATGGAAGCAATTTAAATATCCATCAATTGGTAAATGGATAAGAAAAATGCAGTATATACAAACATTATGCAGCAATTTAAAAAAACAAATTACTAATACATACAACAACATTGAACAAATCTCAAAAGATATTATACTAAGTGAAAGAAGCCAGATACAAAAGACTATGTGTTGTATGATTCCATTTTTATGAAATGTCTAGAAAAGGCAAACCTATAGAAACAGAAAGCAGGTCAGTGGTTGCCTAGGAATGGGGTAGGAGCAGGGATTAACTGAAAACAGGCATGAGGGAACTTTTGGATGATGGAAATATTCTAAAACTGGATTGTGGAGATGGTTGCACAACTCTAAAAATTTGCTAGTATTGTTGAATTGTATACTTGCAATGGGTGAATTTCATGGCAATATGAACTATATCTTGATAAAGGTGTTAAAGAATATTGTTGGGCCAGAAACTCTGAAAACTTTCTGAAAATCAAAAAGCAGATGGAAGACAAAGAATCAGTAGCCAAAATATATAAAGAGTTTCTACAAATCAATAAGAAAATGACAAACGACTGATTAGAAAAAAGGACAAAGGACATGAACCAGCAGTTCAAGGAAAATGACAACCAAATGGCCATTAAACCTATTTTGTGCAAGAGAGGAGAAAGTGAACAAGTGATCTTTCTGCTTACTTTTCTTAAAAGGATACTAATCCTATAGTATCAAGGCCTTACTCTTATGACCTCCTTTAACATTAATTAACTCATATAGGCCCTGACTCCAAATATGGTCACACTGAGAGTTAGGGGTTCAACATGAATTTTGGTTTGGGGGACACAGTTCAGTCCATAGCACACAATACAGCAACTGTTTTCTATTGTCATTTAGCTGTGTTTATTTTATTTTTAAAATTCTGGTAAAATATACAACATAAAATTTACCATCTTAACCATTTTTAGGTGTACAGTTCAGTAATGTTAAGTACATTCAGATTATTGTGCACCCAATCCTTGGAACTCTTTTCATCTTGCAAAATTAAAACTCTATACTCAGTGAAACTCTTCATTTTATTCTCCCTCCAGCCCCTGACAACCTCAATCCTATTAATACTTTCTGTCTCTATGGAGATAGAATATAACTACTTTAGGTACTTCATATAAGTGGAATAAACAATGTTTGTTTTTTGTGACTGGCTCATTTCACTTAGCTTAATTTCTCAAGGTTCATTGTTATAGTGTATGTCAGAGAATTCACCTGTGTTGTAGTATATGGAGTATTATTCAACCTTAAAAAGGGTGAGGAGAGCCTATGTACCATGATCTGTACATAGGCAGATTCTTTTCAGTCCTTAAAAAGGTTGAATAATATTCCATCGTGTGTACACTACATTTTGTTTATCCATTCATCTGTCAGTGAACACTTGAGTTGCTTCCATCTTTTGGATGAATATTGTGTCTATGAACATGTGTATACAAATATCTCTTCAAAATCCTGCTCTCAGTTCTTTTGGGTATACCCAGAAGTAGAATTGCTGGATCATATGTTACTCTACTTTTAACTTTTAAGGGACTGTCATACTGCTTTCCATAGTGCTACACCATTTTACACTCCCACCAGCAATGCACAAAAGTTCCAATTTCTCCAAATTCTGGTTGATACTTTTTATTTTCTGTATTCTGATACTAGCCATCCCAGTGGGTGTGAGGTGGATTTAGCTTCGATTTTGATGCTTTTTGTAACATAAGGCAAGCCAGAAGCAAGGAAACGATGCATGCTTGTGTTTAAGGACTATAGATTTTAGTTAGGAAGCCTGTGTTCAAATCCTGGCCATACCACATACTGGCTGCGTGACCACATACAAACTACCCCATGCCCTGTTGCACCATCTGTAAAATTCGAATAATAATCCTACTGAGAGTTGTAAGGCTCAAGTAAGATACGGTACTTAAAAGGACTTAGCAGAAGGTAATCTCAAATTGATCAATCTTCTATGTTTCTTATTTATTATTACTTTTTTTTTTAAGAGACAGAGTCTTACTCTGTCACCCAGGCTGGAGTACAGTGGTGTCATCATAGCTCACTGTAAACTTGAACTCCTTAGCTCAAGCGATCCTCCAGCCTAGGCCTCCCAAAGTGTGGATTATAGGTGGGAGCCACTGTGCCTGGCCTGTTTCTTATTTTAAAGAGTTGTTTCCACTCCTGAGTAATAAACATTCTCCTATTTTCCCTCTTCCAAATTCTTTTAGAGCTTTGAATTTTGCTCCTAGGTGTTTCAGTCAGCTGAAATTTATTTTTTATAAGATGTGCAAAGGGGTAGCTAATTGTTCCAACACCCTTCATTGACGAGCATGTACTTCCTCACTGATTTGCTCTCTTATTTCCAGCTACACAGGGGCCTGTTTGGACTCTCCTCTCTGTCCAACTGATCTATTCCTGAGCCTCCACCACTTCTAGAGCTTTAGAACAAGCAGCGCTAGCTGGTTAGAGCAAGCCTCTTTTCTTATTCCTTTTCAAAACTGGTTTGGCTTTCCTTGCACTCTGCTTTTCTAAACTCAGCCTGTTAGGCTTTAAAAAAAAAATCCTGCTGAGCTTTTGAACGAACTGTCATGAAAAACTAACTTGGAGGAAAAGTGACGTGTTCACAGCATTGTATTCTCTTACTGGGAAACTTTTGTCTCCCTTCTCAGCTGACCCAGGTGGGTCTGAGTGTTCTCTTTCATCAAGGATTGGATCACAACCACCATGAATAAAAGCTCTTATTACCCTACTTCCCCGGAAAGAAAGAAGGGGCTGGAGACAAACTGCCACATGAGAAGGTCTGAAAAGGAGCCAGAGAATCTGCTGTGGGGAGACAGGCTACTCAGGGTGGCGACCTTGGGAACGCAGCTGGCAGTTTGCCAGGCCAAGCCCCTGGGCCTCCTCCACACTCCTCTAATGAGTCTGAAAACAGGCAGCTTTGCAGGAGCAACTTGGGGCTGGCTTTAACTCCCCCTCACCCATTGTACAGATGAGGAAAGTGAGGTCAGGAGATTGGAGAGACAAACCTAGATGGGTCTGGTTCCCCTCCTCTCTCCAGGGTTGAGTCTGACTTAGCAGGAGGATTGAGTGCCATCTGAAGGGGGGCAAGAGGAGAGAATGTACTCTGTCCCCAGGGTTCCGTCCCAGCCCCCAGAAGCCCAGTGGCCAAGTCTCAGAATTTCACTTTTAGCTGGGTGGTTCCCTTGGAGAAGGCTCCTCACCGTTCACATCCTCCCTCCCACCCCTCCAAGAACAGACCAGTCCTTGGCTTGTGCTATTCATGGGATTTATTGTCACTTGCCAGCAGCCATCGGGGGAAGGGGATGGTAGCCATGCCTCACCATGGACAGAGGTGGCACTGGGCCACCAGCACTACCTCCACAGGCTCCACAGGGAGGGGCACGTCCTCACTGGCAGCAGCTGCACTTCTCTGCCTCGGCCTCAGCCCCCTCACCACCTTTGCACACACAGTCCTTGGCACACTTCTTGCACTCCGCAGGGCAGCAGGAGCAGCAGCCTGCAGATCAAACGGGAGATGCCCAGTCTGACCCACCGACATCTGTCCCCCATCCGACATCTGTCCCCCCATCCGAGGGAAGGGGAGAGAGGGAGGAGTGCTGAGTGGCTGGGGAGTGAGTCCTCAGGGTTCGGCTAAGGCTGGGTGCTGTCCCCTTGCTAGTCTCACACCTGGCTTGACTCAGCATCTATAGTGCACCAGCTGCATGCTGCGCTACCACGGGAGACGGGTGCCCAGTAACCAGCCCACAACCCTTGGGTGGATGCCAGGGAGTCCCCAGGGGTAGGGGCGGGGTTTAGGTTAAGAGAGTGGTAGGCCTTAAGGAGAAAGCATTACAGGGCCTCGATAGGGGCCTTGAAGGGTAAACTTGGAGGAGCAGAGATGGTGCAGGTGTAGGGAGGGGGTCAGGGAAATCCACAGGGGGATCTGTGCTTAGTCTTATTCCCAGGGAAGAAAGAGAGCCTTCCTTTCCCCTCCCCCACCCCACGCATATTACACTGCTGTGAGCTGGGGGCATTTGGGGGAAGTCAAATTAAAGGCATCCACAAGGCCTGAGAGAGGCCAAAGGATTGGAACCCCAGAGCTGACCCCAGCCTCACTAATGGCTACCCAGGTTTTGAGCATTTTGGGGGGGGGGAGGGGGAGGCCACATTAGTGTTGCAGTTCTCAATCCCAGCTGCCCACTGGAATCTTCTGGGATTACCAAAACATCTTGCCCCGTGCATGCTGGGGGTGGGGCACAGGCATCTATATTTTAAGGTCTGTCCAGGTGGCTCGCTGTACAGGGCTTAGAGGTCTAGCTACACCCTGCGCGGCCAGGCCAGGCACCCAGGCACCGGCTGGGAAGGCGGAGGGCGGCAGCAGGCAGGGGGTACACTCACTCTTCTTGCAGGAGGTGCACTTGCATCCCTCGCACTTGCAAGAGTCGGTACAGGTGCAGGACCCACCTAGAGAGGGAGACGCCACAGGAATGGTTAAATGTGGTTACACTCAGGGGTCCCCAGGCCCAAAAGAAAGAGACGGGCTGCCAAGTCCCCATGCTCTTCGCGGCATGGGCATGCCCACCCTTCACGAGGTTAAAAATGGGAAGTCAGGAGCCCTTCCCCCAAGCGTCCTTGAGCGCAGGCGTAGGGCGCGGGATTCTTTGCAAGTAAAGGGGGCGTCGCGCTGCAGGATGGGGGCGGGGGCTCACCAGAAGGGCAGGGGCAGGTCTCGGGGTCCATGTCGCGGCGATCGGACGCTAGAGGCGGCGGACTGGCTTCTTCAGGCAACCGGACGCGCGGCTTGGCTAGTGGCAGCAGGTGGCGAGGCTTTTATAGCCCCGGGCGGGGGCGCGCTTGCCGAGCCCGCCGGGCGCCCGCCCCTGCGCACGGGGCCGCTCTTTCGGTCCGCGCGCGGCGGCCTCGGCGCACTGCGGCGGCTGTCCCCCGCCCCGCCACGTGCACTGCGGGGCCCTCCCGCCCACGCCCCACCCCGCAGCCGCGTGCGCAGCCCACTCCCGGCGTGGGGACGCGTTCGCCGCCGCACCCGCCGCCGTGGGGAAGCGCGCGCGCGCCATCTCCGAAGTGGAGGGAGAGAAGGGCGCTCTGCGTCGTTCCCAGCGGCCCCCGCCTCTCATCCCCGTCACCCTTCTTTCTAGACGGGCGGGGAGGGGGGCTCGGGGGTGGCAGATTGGTCCAAATGGGGTGGAAAGAACCCCCTCGTTGGTGCCCGGCGCTGACTGTCGCTCCCGCCACGTGCCACTAGCAAGGGGCATCTTCCTTTCCGCCTCTGTCCTGCCCAGCGCCTCCAGGTCCTTGGCTTGGTACCTGGAGGGAGCGTGTCCGCCCTGGCGCCCTCACTGCCCCGTCCCGTCCATAAGGGGACATATTCCAATCAGGGCAGTATGTTGAGATTGTTCTGTGTATAAAAGGGAACCTATTTAAAATAAGAAGGATAAATGCTTCCATGAGAGATTTGGATACAAAATGAAAGGAAAAGAAATCTAAGTTGCTTTGCGAGTGACTGGGAACAATATTATCTTCTACCCGAAGTCCAGACTGAGACCCAGCTCTGGGGCAGTAGCTCTCACATCAGCCCAGATTGTTGCTGAAGTTCTGACATCACGTCCCCAGGGTGGCGCTGGGACAGGGACACCTCTCTGTTAAGTACCACCCCTCCTGCCTCCCCCACGCTGCTGCCAGGGAGGATCCTTGGTGGCTGAGCAGGGTAGTGGGAGTGAGAATGAAACCCAAGAAGTGGACAGTGAGAGCGACCTGTGCCCTTGGACAGGCAGGGCCACCCCAGAGCCCTTGGGATGGCGAAGTGTGGACAGAGCAACTCTGTAAAGGGCGTTTATGTGAAAAATCTTTATGTGCGGTGTGTGGTGTAACTGTCTCCTCTGTCCCTCTGAGACCTTCTGCAAGTCTGCCTTGCTTGCCGGTGCTGTCACCAAAGGGGCCGTGTTTTGGGGTAGGTGGAACTGAGCGTTAAGGTGGCCCCCAGATAAAGGCAGGGCCAGAGCCGGTGTCAAAGAACCAGTCACACTGCAGTAGCACAATAAAGAAATTCACCCCAGATCAGAATTTTTAAAGCAAGGGCCTGGGCAGGGAGAGAGCTGGCAGCCGGCCACCAAGGCTAGAGATGGAGCCTAACAGGACTGAGAGTGGGAGGCTGTGTCCAAGGGTAGATTCGGACGCTGACCAGCCACTGGACGGTCCGTGTCCTTGCTAGAAGTCACAGGGGTGGAAATTTCAGATCTTAGAACTCACATAGTCTAGCATCAGTTTTCTGTTTGTTTCTTTGTTTTCATTTTGCCTAAGAGCTTTTGCCTAGACCTTGAACCCTGGGCCCTAGCCCTCAGGGCTTCTTATATTAGGACCTTCCTTGCTTGAGATACACTCAGTCAAAGCTGCCTCCCTCCACTCCCCCTGAGGCCTTGCAGATTTCCTTAAGATTGAGTCTTGGGAACTGGGCTAGCCACTTCCCCTTGCCCTAAGGGTGGCTGGGATAAGGAGGGGTCTAAAAACCACAGCATCCTTCTGGAACACCCTACCCCTCCCTCATCCTTCAGTTCTCAGTCTCTGAGACCTCCAAGGAGATTTTTGTGTTGGTGTGTCGCTCCAGGGCGTCCCCTCACCCCCACCTTTATTCCTCTCTGACCCCTTGTTAATTCTTTCAACCTGAAATTATGTTATCTATGTTCCTGTTGCCTGTGATTCTCCTCTCCTAGAAATCCATGCAAGCCACTCCTTTCTTTGCTTCTAAGTCTTTGCTCAAATGTTACTTTCTCCATGAATCCCACCATGCTCAGCCTACTTAAACTTGCCACGCATGCCTCAGCCCCCTGGTGCTCCTGATCTCCCTTACCTTGCTCTGTCTTTCCTTTTTTCATAGCATTTAACACCTTCTAGCAAACTAAATAATTGACTTATTTTTTTTTATTTTTTTGAGACAGAGTTTCACTTTATTGCCCAGGCTAGAGTGAGTGCCGTGGTGTCAGCCTAGCTCACAGCAACCTCAAACTCCTGGGCTCAAGCAATCCTGCTGCCTCAGCCTCCCAAGTAGCTGGGACTACAGGCATGTGCCACCATGCCCGGCTAATTTTTTCTATATATATTTTAGTTGGCCAATTAATTTCTTTCTATTTATAGTAGAGATGGGGTCTCGCTCTTGCTCAGGCTGGTCTCGAACTCCTGAGCTCAAATGATCCGCCCACCTCGGCCTCCCAGAGAGCTAGGATTACAGGCTTGAGCCACCGCGCCCGGCCAATAATTGACTTATTTATAATGCTTATGTGTTGTCTGTCTCCTTCTGCTAGAATTTAAGCACAAGAGAGCAGGGATCATGTTTTTATCCTCTGATGAATCCAAAGTGCCTATGACGGTGCCTGGTGTACAGGAGACGTTCAGGACACATTTACTGAGTGAGTGAGTGAGTGAATGACTCTGAAGTCATGCTGGAGGGTTTCATCATGTGACTCTGCCACTTAATAGAAATGTGGCAAATTACTAGCAAGTTGCTTAACATTTCTGTGCCTTGAGTTGCTTCAGGGTAAAATGGGAATAAAAGTAGCTCCTACGTTCTAGATTAGTCAGGGGTTTCAGTGCCATGGCACTCGGAAAGCACTCAGAGCAGGGGCTCAACCACCCATGTTGCCTGTCACCATTTATGAAGGAGGAGGTCAGGGGAGGGCTCTGCAGGGTGCTTGGCTTCCCTAAAGCTCCTACCTAACACCACCCAGTTTCATTGGCCTCGGCTCTGTGCTTCCTGAAACACAGTGGCCTCTAAGCAATGATACAGGACTGCAGATGTCAGCCCAGGGCCCCGAGTCACAGATCTCAGTCCTTGGCGCTCTGCATCTCATCTTAGAGCTTCCTGGGAGAAAGGAGTTCATGTTAGGTTGGGGACAACAGGCAGACCGGGTAGACTCAAGGGTGGAGCACACTCAGGGGCACACCAACTAAGGGATGGAAAATCCCCGCATGATCTCAGAAAAAAACCAAGGAGCCCAGCAAGCCCCACACCCTGATTGAAATTGGTCCAGTGCAGAATTAAGACTATTACATTGCTCTCAAAGAGTTTCCCAATTTACTACCCTGGCACTGAACAATTGGCCAGGATTTTAGGAGCCTGGGTAAACAATATATACAAAAAGAGTTTGCAAATCTGCTTGTCTGCAAATAAAGTCATTTCTTGGTGAGATCTGGATTTATTAGTAAAATGAATGTTGAATGAGCAGTTTTGTCCACAGGGCAGCTGAAGCTGCAGAAGGGGCCCTGGTCTAGGGGCTCTGCAGCTTCTAGTTCCAGCTTGTCGAGTGAGCAGCTTTGTGAACTCAAGGAAACCTGTTTCCATTATGTGCCCAGTTTTCACATGGGTCAACCAGATGACCGCTAGTGGCTGCTATGGATAGTGACTCCAAGTGCTTGGAGCTTACCATGCACCGGGTACCATATGGAGCACTGTGTGGAGCTGAGCACTTCATATATCGTGTCATGACTCCTTCCCTTGTTACCCCTGTAAATAGGTGAGGAAACTGAGGCCCAGAGAGATTGAGGTGAGTTGTCCTGGAGGCAGACCCTAGACTTAAATCTAAGTACGGTGCTACTCAGCCCACCCTGGTATCTTTAATTCAAGCCACTGTGGATTTCAGCTACTAGGCATGCTGTGTGCCAGGCTCCTGGGTAGTTGACAATGCTTTGATACCCCAGGAAATCTTTATGGACTTGTAGAACCTTGAGGTCTGTAGCAAAGAAAATCATCCTGCCTCCTTTTCTCTCTACCCACAAGGCAGGTCTGTGGCCACTGGAAATGCCCCCTTCAGGCCCTCTGTGACCTGCACCAGCTGTGAGTCACCCCAGAGCCTGGCCCAGGATACTCACAGCAGAGGGCATCAGAGCCCTGGCTTCGGTCCTCTCCGTGAAGGTAGTGGGTCCTCCCCACTCACGCCAGGGGGCCCCAATCTTATATGCAGGGGACCGAGTCTCTGAACCTGGGGTAATCACTGTGAGCCTCAATAATTAGGTTCTGGGGCCTAAATTCTCCTCTTTTGTGACATTAGCTTTCCAGTTATCACCAGATTATTGATGCACCTGGGGTCTTACCCTTGCCTTGGCAAAGAGTCCCTCCCCTGCCTGTCCTCTCATTTGGCCACGTGCCCCAGGGTTTGAGCAGTGATTCTGAAACTCCTGAAAACTCATGCCACAGGTACCATTTGTCTGAGACCCAGACTCTGCATGGGTCTTGTCCAAAGTCACACAGCAAGGCTATCATGAAGCTGGAACTTGAAGCATGTGTCTTCACTCCAAGTCTGAACCCACTGGTCCAGCTTCCCCGACTGAGATGATTTTATAAAATAATCTCAAAACACATAAAAAATTACCATCCTTTCAGTTCTCTGTCAATCTTCCTGATCACCTCCTTCGGTGCCTCTTCTATGGTGGCTCTGCTCCCCTCTTTATTAATAACAGACGGAGGGCGGAGGAGTCAGCAAAGAACAGGGCATAGCATGCCGCCACACCTAGCTACAGATTTAACAACTTTGCTTTTTTATTTTCTCTGTATTTGTCTCCATGGTTACCTGCCATTTATAGCAAATGATTCAATGTCTTCTCTGCAGTATTGATACAAGATTTTATTTTAAAATAAGTTTCCGTATAAGAATAGACCAGCTGATATGCGATTATAGCTAAAATTGACAGTGATCCGGGAAACGTTGCCCTCCACCAGGCTGACTCAGCCGCCGGTTCTGTTTCTTCTCTCTTCCCGCATCCTCCCTAGCCAGGCACCTTCGTGTGGCTTCTTATGGTCATTGGTGGGACTGGTGAGAGCAGGGAGGAAGGTGAGAAGGGCTGCTTCCTCCTTTCAGGTTTCATAAGGTGGCCAGGTTGACACTAGCAACCATGCCAATATCCTGATTCCTGGTGTTTGCTCCCAGCTCTAAGGGCTGTTAATATGGTGCGTTCCCTTGGGGGCTGAACCTGCTAATATAATAGGGACAGAGGTGGCCTGCCATCTCCTATCAGTGAGGGGATTAGGGAGTAGTCATTAAACCCTGGGCAAGTCAGGGGCTCAAACTGAGCTGATTGGAGCATGGTGGCTGGGGTCCAAGAACTATCCTTCATGGAAGTTTGAGTCTTGTGTATGGGTGGGGCCAGAGCTCTATGGCTTGGAAGGAGGGAGTTATGGTGGAATGAGGGCCCATTTTATCAGGGACACTGGGCAAAGCTTCCTCACTCCTGCAGAGCACCTTGTCACACTACTGCTAGAATGTTCTTGCAAACTTCAGTTGAACAAAGGCTGGCATTCTTTTTTTTTTGAGACAAGAGTCTCGCTTTGTTGCCCAGGCTAGAGTGAGTGCCGTGGCATCAGCCTAGCTCACAGCAACCTCAAACTCCTGGGCTCAAGCGATCCTCCTGCCTCAGCCTCCCGAGTAACTGGGACTACAGGCATGCGCCACCATGCCTGGCTTATTTTTTCTATATATATTGGTTGGCCAATTAATTTCTTTCTATTTATAGTAGAGATGGGGTCTTGCTCTTGCTCAGGCTGGTTTTGAACTCCTGACCTTGAGCAATCCTCCCTCCTTGGCCTCCCAGAGTGCTAGGATTACAGGCGTGAGCCACCACAACCGGCCAAGGCTGGTATTTTTAAGAGCAACTGGCTTTGGTGTCAGATAAGCCTGAATTTGAGTCACTCCAGTTTTTCTCAACTGAGATAGATCTGACATTGGAATGCTGCTCCTCCTTACTCTTGGGCTATGCTGAGCATTAAATAAGATTCTTCCTGCAGATTGTTTAACACATAATAGGTGCTCAATAAATAGCAATTCTAGCATCAGTCTCCTGCTCAGGAATCTTGGAGGATCTGGGATTAGCAAATAACAGACTGCAGTTCCCCCTAGCCGGCCTTTACACACTCTTCATGGTCTGGCCCCCGCCTGCATGTGCCAACCAAATGCAATTCATGCTAATCCAGAAATATACCCCAGCTTTCCTGCCTCTATGCTTCTGCTCACTGTTACCTCTTCTTGGAATGTCCTGCTTCAATTTCCACCTTGGCTGGGCATAGTGACTCATGCCTGTAATCCTAATGCTTTGGGAGGCCAAGGCAGGAGGATTACCTGAGGCCAGGGGTTCCAGACCAGCCTGAGCAACGTAGCCAGACAGTGTTTCTACAAAATAATTTAAAAAATTAGCTAGGTTTGGTGATGTGTACCTGTAGTCCTAGCTACACAGAGGCTGAGACTGCAGGATCACTTAAATTTAGGAGTTTGAGGCTGCAGTGAGCTATGATTGTGTCACTGCACTCCAGCCTGAGTGACGGAGGAGGACTCTGTCTCTTAAAAAATTTCCACTTGTTTTATTTTTATTTTTTTATTTAATTTTTTACTTTTTATTTTTTTATTTTTTCTTCTTTTTCAGCTCATCCGGTAGTAAATTTCCACTTGTTTTAAATCCTACTTATCCTTCTAGGACCTGCTCAAATGCCTCAGGAAGTCTTCCCTCCTGACTGCAGCCAGATGTAACCTCCGCTCCTTGGAACTTCTGCAGGGTCTTATTTGGATATTTTCTCCCCTGTAGGAGAGGGGCAAGGTATTTTCACATCTCCGCAACAGGGAGACTCAGCTGAAAGGGCTCATTCCTTCCTCTTCCCTCTTCTGTGTTTAGCAAAGTTTCCTGCATACCTGAAGTGTCCTTTGGATGTTGAGTGAATGGATCAATGTGAGAACTGAGTGAATCTGACGTTGGGCTAATCCCTTTTCGTGGGATCCTTTGAAGGCTGAAAAGTGTCAGGTTGAATTAAGTATGTATTCGTGAAGTTACCCTGTAGCCCCCACCGTCCTGCTTTGCCTAAATGAGTAATGTGATGATGAATTTCATTTCATACCACAAATATTTACTGAGCACTGCCTTAATGTGGGCACCACGTTAGGAACAGCAGATACAAGGATGAGTAAGACAACGTCTATCTTCCGTAAGAGCCCACGGTCTGGGTAAGCAGCAACCTGTTTAATAAAAAAATCAACACCTAGTAAGATAAATGCTGCTAGGAGTCTGCATGGAGTGGCAGCACCCGTGCCTTTTTACATGAAACAATCTTTCCTCTCTCCCTTCCTAATTATTCGCTTTGCAGGCCCTTCTCCCAGAAATGACTGAGCGTCAGAGTCCCCTCTGACAAAGTGCCATATTTCAGTGGTTCTCAACTGTGGGTGATTTTGCCCCCAGGAGACATTTGGCAATGTCTGGAAACAGACATTTTTTTTTTTTTTGAGACAGAGTCTCACTTTGTTCCCCAGGCTAGAGTGAGTGCCATGGCGTCAGCCTAGCTCACAGCAACCTCAAACTCCTGGGCTCAAGCAATCCTGCTGCCTCAGCCTCCCAAGTAGCTGGGACTACAGGCATGCGCCACCATGCCCAGCTAATTTTTTCTCTATATATTAGTTGGCCAATTAATTTCTTTCTATTTATAGTAGAGACGGGGTCTTGCTCTTGCTCAGGCTGGTTTCGAACTCCTGACCTTGAGCGATCCACCCGCCTCAGCCTCCCAGAGTGCTAGGATTACAGGTGTGAGCCACCGCACCCGGCCTGGAAACATTTTTGTTTGTTGCAACTTGATAGCAGTAGTGGTGTGATGCTGCTGGCATCTTATGGGTAGAATCCAGATATACTGCTAAACATCCTAAAATGCACAGGACAACACCCCCTCTAAAAAACCCCAAAGGATTATCTGGCCTAAAATCTGGTCAGTAGTACCAAAGCTGAGAAATCTTGTTTTACTTTGTCCGGTAATATCCCCTTGATGATTTTGAGCAGATCAAACATATAGGGAAGGGAGCCAGGGGAATCGAAGACCTGCCATCCTGCCCCGTTGCCAACTTGCGCGTCTGGACTCTATCCAATGGCTATCCCTACCTGCTCGGCAAAGTTGTCTGGGGGCACAAATATGAAAAAGCAAGTGAGAACACTTGGGAAAGTAAATCTGCAAGGGAAGGTGGATGGTGAGGCTGAGGGAGTCTTTTGCAATCAAATGGCCCAAATTTTCTAAGTCAGTTTCAAATTCAAGTATTCTATCCTTTTCTTGTCTTTAAAAATAAATTTGACTATTCAGGCCATCTGTGCCTCAGATTTAAAAAAAAACACCTGGGTCTAGCTCCTCTCCCTATCTCTTCTCCTTTGTTTATTTTAGAAAATTCTGAAAAATTAAAAAAAAAAACACATGTAATCCTTTCAAATGTAAAAACAGAAGCCTATGGTACATAACTGATTTGTAAATGACTTTTTCACATGCTCATCAGTAGATTATGAAATCTGTTCATGACATTAATTTCACTTCTACAATTTTAATAGATTCATTCTGCAATTTGCTTAACTAGTTCCCCACTTTGAGACATTTTTGTTATTTTGAAATCATCACTATTATAGTCCATGCCATGATAAACATCTTGGTAGCATTTGTATGTGTATATTCATGACTTTTTCCCCCGTAGAATACAACATTTCTTAAAGTAAAATCTCTGGCTCGAAAGGATGCATACTTTTTTTTTTCCTTTTTAAAATGTATTTATTTATTTTAAAATATGCTACTTTAGTAAATTTGGGGAAATTCTGAAAAACAGAAAGGAAGGAAAAGAAAAAATTATCTTTTATCTATGATCTGAATACAACCACTGTTGACATTTTAGTATATTTCATTTGTGTATTTTGTATTCTATGCAGCTTCTTTAAAAAAAAAATCATCACACAACTAATTTGGTTTAGCATTTTACCATAATCATTTCCTGTGTATTCTTAATGACTGTGTCATATCCTATTGCATGCGTGGACCCTAGCCTACTTGAACATTTTCTAGAGCAGGTATCCTCAAACTATGGCCCGAGGGCTACATGTGGGCCACCTAGCACATTTATCCAGCCCGCGGGGTGTTTTTGCTGCCGCTGCCTGTCCTGCTTAGCAAGCGACTCATCCCGGGTCCACAGTGCGAACTCTCCAACAGTCTGAGGGACAGTGAACTGGCCCCCTGTTTAAAAAAGTTTGAGGACCCCTGTTTTAGACTTTAGGTTGTTTCTAGCTTTTCATAATTGTAAGTAGGACTGCAATAATCTGTTTATTTATATTTTTATTTTTTATTTTGGCATATAATAAATGTGTTTGTGAGTGAAGCTGTCTCTCTGTTTCTTTTCCCCTGAATTCATGCTAAATTCTTTTTTTTTTTTTTTGAGACAGAGTCTCGCTTTGTTGCCCAGGCTAGAGTGAGTGCCGTGGCATCAGCCTAGCTCACAGCAACCTCAATCTCCTGGGCTCAAGCAATCCTCCTGCCTCAGCCTCCCTAGTAGCTGGGACTACAGGCATGCGCCACCATGCCCAGCTAATTTTTTCTGTATATATTAGTTGGCCAATTAATTTCTTTCTATTTATAGTAGAGACGGGGTCTCACTCTTGCTCAGGCTGGTTTCGAACTCCTGACCTTGAGCAATCCTCCTGCCTCGGCCTCCTAGAGTGCTAGGATTATAGGCGTGAGCCACCGCGCCTGGCCGCATGCCAAATTCTTTAG
>VSMD01010661.1:0-43366 GCA_008750895.1 Mirza zaza
GAATGGATTAATAAAATGTGGTATATGTATACCATGGAGTACTATTCAGCTCTAAGAAACAACGGTGATATAGCACATCTTACATTTTCCTGGTTAGAGCTGGAACCCATACTACTAAGTGAAGTATCCCAAGAATGGAAAAACAAGCACCACATATATTCACCAGCAAACTGGTATTAACTGAGCAGCACCTAAGTGGACACATAGGTACTACAGTAATAGGGTATTGGGCAGGGGGGAGGGGGGAGGGGGGCGGGTATATACATACATAATGAGTGAGATGTGCACCATCTGGGGGATGGTCATTTTGGAAACTCAGAGTTGTGGTGGGAGGGGGGGAAAGGGCATTTATTGAAACCTTAAAATCTGTATCCCCATAATATGCTGAAATTAAAAAAAAAAAGAAAAGAAAGCTGAGACTAGATGTAGAAAATAAATTCTAGTAGAAATTCTGGGTTACTCTTCTGTGCAATCATTGTTATGCAACCATGCTTGAACAATGATTGCCGTTTTCAAGAAAAATAGAAAAGTTTCTGCCTTCAGGGCTCATGACCTTTTAGAGACAAGACAAGTGCAGACAAAACCATGTGCAATGTTATTGACATGAATACGATGTTAAAAATGTGTGTGTGGCTCAGGTGTGGCATGACTCACTAGGTAACACAAAAGAAAACTGGATTTAAGAACTTGAATTCCTTGGCTGCCCATGTAGACCTCTACCCACTACATACCCTTTCCCCCTTTGGCTGCTTAGATTTTCCTGTAGAAAAGAGAAAAACTATGGGGAAAATGGAAAGTCCTAGGAGAAAATAGCTGGAAATACTTCATCTAAACATGCATGTTTTAAGTAGAGACCAAGCAGGACTTTCAGAATGCAGTGCTTGCGTTTCAGTAGTTAGGACCAGAAGCAGAAGTGCTGATGAACTCCAAGGCAACCAAGCTCTCAGAAATTTAGGAGCACACCAGAGCTGCTTTATCAGTAGAAGGAAAGATTAAAGAACCCTGAAAATCAAAAAGAACCCTATAAGTCATGGCAACACCTGCAACCCGCCTAGATTAAGTACAGGGCTCTTGTTTCGTCTGGATATAGGAATCTGGGATGTTAGGGTGTGCTTAGCTCATTCTGAGTTGGTTCTCAGGTTCTTGGACTGAAGTGGGCAGGCGTTACAAAGGGAACTTACAGAGACACTGTGCAATATGATATCGAAGTGAAGAGGTATTAAAGATGTATATTTGATTTCTGAGTTTACTTATATAATATTTCAAAACCCCCAAATAAGGACCACCATTCTATTCTAACTGGTTTCCAGTTTCTCTGTCCTAATTTGAGCAGTGTCACAGGAGCACATCACTAACAATGTTTTCTTTTCTCTTCCTAATTCTAATAATAAAATCACTATTAGAATTTGATCTTAATCACTAAAATAAATATATTCATTACTGAGCCCTACTTTGTGCTGAGCACCATGGATAATAGAAGGAGAGACATTGTCTCTCACCTCCAGTATGAATGGGCAAACAAGCTTTTGAGGTAGAAGAAAGGGAGACTGACAGAATTCGTTCCTATAGCCTTGATTTCCTTTTTCCATGCGGAAAAATAAAAGTAAGAGGGAGGAAGAGCAAGACAAGGTAAAGCATAGAAGAGAACACGCGAGTTTCTAAACAGTTGTCCTGCAGAATGGGTAAGGGAAACAAAGTGAGTTCAAAACAAACCAACCAAACAAAAAAAGCAGATTAATAAATTCCTATGATTCTCGGAATAAATGATAACCTCATTTTTGTTATTGACATCGTCATCTTCATCATTACCATTGTTGTCATCTCCAGAACAAATTGTACTTGAACTGTATAGCCTTTACATAATTGAGAAGAATATTCCTTTGAAAAACCAATGACGTTTATGCTAGTTTCATGCCTGTTGCAGGATGTTGTAGGGTGGTTTTGTTTATCGCATCCTCCCTCTCATTTGTGTCTTGTAGATTGAGCCAGTGATACAGAGAGGCCACGAGAGTCTGATCCACCACATCCTGCTCTATCAGTGCAGCAGCAACTTCAATGACAGCGTTCTAGACTTTGGTCACGAGTGTTACCACCCTAACATGCCTGATGCCTTCCTCACCTGTGAAACCGTGATTTTTGCCTGGGCCATTGGTGGAGAGGTGGGGTTAATGATTACTGAAATGTAACATAATTAATTGACCACCAATATGATTCGAATATTTATAAGTAAAGCTCTGTGCACTATTTTTGATATGTGGGTAACTTGTTTCCATTTTCATAGGAAGGGATTCTTTCCTTAAGTCATTTTTATTTTATTTCATCAGTTAGAGATTAATGGAGTTTGAGAAGGTTGAAATATCTTGGAGAATGGTTGGTTTTTTAATGGAGTAGAACTCTCAACGACTTTCATAGGACACTGTCTCATGGAATTTTCCATCTTTAGGATTTTTCCTATCCACCTCATGTTGGATTATCCCTTGGCACCCCATTAGATCCGCATTATGTGCTCTTGGAAATCCATTATGACAATCCGACATATGAGGAAGGTGAGTTTATTCTTCATGTATTTTACCTATGACTTAAAAAGTTTTGTAACTCTTGTCTTTAATGGAGTTGAAACAAAATAGCAGCCATTGTTAGAAAGAATTAATCTATAATTTATCATCCAAATTAGGATACTTTTTGAAGTGAAAGAGGGTACTATTCATAATTACACTGCAATAATAGGCATTAACCAGCACCAGGCAAATGAACACATGTGATCACTAATCTTAAAAGATTCATTTGCATACTACCTACCAGAAAGTAGAATATTAGATTTTTTCCTTTGTGATATACATTAATTTCATGGTACTTATAAAACATTTTTTTCTTTCTAACTGCACAGATGAAAAAGCTAACATTTATTACACTAAAAAACATTAAGCATTTTGTTGTGATAGGCAAATAATAAATATACTCAAAGAAATACTTATGCAATGACACTGTGGAGTATAATATTGAAGTGAAGAGGTGTTAAGGATGTACATTTGGTTTCTGAATTTACTTATATTTCAAAACCCCCAATTAATAGATTTAATATGAAATTATCAACATAAGCAACTCCAAGGTATTATTTTATTTTGCTTCGTGCAACTATTCAGCAAATACTGAGCACCAGCTATGTGCCAGATCTGAGCTTGAGGCTACAATGTGAGTGAAAAACAGACACTCTTCCTACCCTTATGAAAATTGTATCCAGTGAGCATGAGAAATAATCAAATAATCACACCATTAATATAAAATTATATATATGCCAATTGATCCAAAGGAGAGGTACTTGACACTATGAGAGTATTTAACTGTTGACGGAATCTAGGCAGGGGTGTGTGGTGGTGGGGATGGTCTAGAAAGTCTTTGTTGAGGAATCAAACTCTTCATCTGGTGACGAAGTGCTCACAGTTTGGGGGTGCAGTAAAGAAAGATGCTGATGAGCCCAGAGATGAAGGCAGAACCAGACCATGTAAGGCCTTGTAGGCCATGTTAAGGATTTTGGTCTTCATCCTGAAGGCAATGGGAAGCAATTGAAGAGTCTGACACAGTGGAGTCAAATACCAAAATTAGTATTTTGAAAAGATCACTCTGGCTGGTACAGAATGAAAAATAGATTATGAAGAGGTAACGTGGTATGATATTTAAAGAGTGCTGCTTCTATAAAGGTGTCAAAGCTATTTTGTTTATGAGCAAGCTAGTAAATTATCTTTTTTTGTCTTAATTAATTCATATGAAATAGTAATATTTTCTCTGAATTCACTTTTATTTTCACCAACAAATCATATTCCATACTCTGAACCATGAATCTAAAATGAATTAAATTTAAAAAACATTCATAAATCCAAACATTTATAAAATAACCTATGAACAAATTCCAAAAGTTAGATTTCCCATGAAATCATCTGTCTATGAAACACATAAATTATAATTTTTAATAATATAAATAATTCTTAAATATATCTTATATTGCAATTTTTATTTTTCAAAAATTCCACATCTTTGATTTTGTTATTCATAGAATATTTTATATAATGTATAATACTTCTTTAGAAATTTAATGTGACTTCTTCCTTTTATAGTCTTTATTATAAAAGTACAATATTTGATTCATTTGCCTTGTCTGTTTTCAATTAAGTTGACTTTCTTATGGTTTCAATGTAAAAATGGAATGTAAGCTTCTTTTCCTAATAGGTTAATGAAGAACTCAAGATCTTTTAGTACTCTATTAATTCATATTCATAATTAGACCAAACTTTAGATTATAGTAATTTGGCCTTGATAAACATAGTAAACATTGTATAATATGAATTTAGGATTTTACAGAAAGGTTTTTAACCTTTTACAGAAAGGTTTTTAATAATCATTTTATATTTACTTCATAAATTATTACTTTGTTAATAGATGATGTATTAGTGATCTAGACCCCTAACACAATTAATAAAATGAATTACAATAAACCCAACTGGAACTCCTGCTTACCTTTTTCTCCCCTATCAAACTTAAATTAGAAGCAGTTGGATTACAAAAATATAAAATACAAAAGAAATTCTCCAAGATATGTAAAAAGAAATCCTAGGGTCAATATAAATGTTCTGCATTGCCATGCATTTATATCTGCACTGGTAATAACATAAAAGGAGAATTGATTTTCATGATATATTTGTTTAACAATTGATTGATTTCCTGGTATATGTGTGAGCACTAGACAGAAATACAGACATGAAAAAGACACAGTCTTTGGCTTCAAGAAGATTTTGGACTAGTTGCTATTTATTGAGCACTTCATTCATGCCAGACAGTGTTCCAAGCCCTTTGTGTTTAAGCCTCACATCAACCTCAGGAAGAAGTAGTGCTACTATTATGGCCATTTTCCATTCTTAGTCCATTTTGTGCTGCTGTAACAGAGTACCACAGAATGGGTAATTTACATTGAATAGAAATTTATTCCTCACAATTATGGAGGCTGGAAAGTCCAGGATCAAGGTATCATCATCTGTCGAGGGCCCTCTTACTGTGTCATCACATGGTGGAAGGACAAGAGAGAGAGCAGGAGCGGGTAGAACCACTTCCAAAATAATGGCCTTAATTCATCTAGGAGGGCAGAGACCTCACAACCTACACACACCTTAAAGGTCTTTCCACCCAGTACCATCAGAATGGCAATTGAATTTCAACAGACATTCAAACCTGCTTTTGGAGGGATCAAACGTTTAACCCCCCGCACTTTCTCAAGCTCATACAACTCGTAAGAAGCACAGCTGGGATCTGTAGCCAGGGTGGTCAGCTCCAGAGTCAGTGCTCTTAATCGTCACACCACAGTGGTTTCTTGTGTGACCCTAAATATCTGAACAAGCTTGAGTCAATGAACAAATGCCAAATGAGTGCATGCTCACAATAACAAGCCCACTAAACAGGAAAGGAAGGTCGGATTTTTCAAGGCTATTTAGGAGGTCAAGAGATAAGAATCTCCTGAGATAATTATTGGGATACTTAATTTTATCAACTTATTGTGCCCTAAAACATTCAAAGTAATACATATTTTCTAAATATGTGTATGAGTAGTCTGTGTGTGTATGTGTGTGTGAGTTAGGCATGTATAACATATTAATACAATGAGAAATATTTGATATAAGAATGATTGATTATAAATAGATTAAGCTGATTGAGCAAAAGGAGTTGAGAAAGCAAACTGTGGGGAAAGGGCCAATCTGGTAGTCACCGGTAGATAAGTCAACACTGCAGAAGGGAGTCAATTAATTTTGAAGTTAGTAAAATAAATTTATGCAGTGTTTGGGGCTGATACTGTCCTTCCTTATAATAAATAAGTCATATCAAGAAGTGTGTCTTATTAAGAGAATGATGACAAACTATAAAGAAAGAAAGTTAATGTTTAGTGGTTTTTCTCCATCAGCAGATAGTTTCTAGACCAAGGCATTTTTACCTCTAAATAAATGTTAATGAACTTGACCTCAAAACAATATAAAATGAAACTTTTATTGAGTTATTCTATATTAGAATGGATGACTTTAGAATTTTCATTCTGCCTTCATGTTAGATCATTGTGGACTATAACAGCTAGATAACGCTTCCCCCGTGGTATAGCGTGTGAGTTCACGGTGGTTGCAGGCAGTGTGGCTACTCATCTTTTAATTCCTTTCTGTGAAGCTGAATGTTTTCTTCTGTTCCTCTCTGTTTATATTCCTTTCCCTTATGAGAGTTTAAAGAAAATTAATTAACCCATTTCAACTGAATATGAACACACTTTCTTAAGAACTCGAACTTCACTTTTAATTATATGCTTTTGTTCCAGGCTTAATAGATAATTCTGGGCTGAGGTTGTTTCATACGACGGATATAAGGAAATATGATGCCGGGGTGATCGAGGCTGGCCTCTGGGTGAGCCTCTTTCATACCATTCCTCCAGGAATGCCCGAGTTCCGGTCTGAGGGTCACTGCTCTCTGGAATGCCTAGAAGAGGTACGCATCATCTGAGTTTGTGAGCTGCCACCCGGGGACTCATCAGTGCTCTTAGAGACTGTGGTGTGAACAATTCCTTGCTTATCGATTATTGATCCTTTTCTTGTGGGCACGTTGTGAAACTTTTATTGCAACTTTAGCAGGACATTTGACTGCTTTTTTAAATCTCGAAGGCTGTAGGAGTAGAATTCTGAAGACAAGAATACCTTGCAGGGTGTTTTTCTTCCTACTTCGGCCTCCTTTGTTGCATATTGACATTTCATTTCATCTTATACAATTTCTACCTTTGTGTAGTCTCTTTTTCTTTTCTTTACCTTTTATCCCTATTTATTTTTTCCATCATTCATTTTTATTTTTTCTCTTTTTCTCTACTCTATAGTTTCCTTCCTTGTTTCACCAAAGAGCAAGAATAACTAATATACAAATACATATTAGATAAGAGAAAAGCAAGTATAAGCATTTAACAATGACTGTTTTCATTTAGTTTTTTTGAATGAAAATATTTCAACATGGATTATACTCTTTGCATTTTCTAAGGTACTGTGGTTCCAGACAGTATGGCAAACTGGAGAAGTGGGAAGATTATGCTCTTCTGAGTTATTTAGACCATGATCAAATTGCGGTGACGTCATTTACTAGCTGCAAGACCATGGATGACTCATTACTTGCACCGACCCACTTTGGCTTTCTTATCTGGAAAAATGGGAATAATTTCTCCTTTTGAGAGTTTGGATTTTCAGGTTGCCAACACACTGGAATCATTATGCCAGGAGCATTGTCTACTTCTTTACTTCCTGAAAGATGGAAGCAATATAACATTTAGGAAGGGACTGGCATCAGTTCCCTTTCTTTTCTACCAGCAAATGTTCCTTCACAGAAAGAACACCGAATAATCCAAATTCAAAATGTTTGGCAACTCAAGCACTCACTTAAGTTGCTTTAGTTTTCTTCTCAGTTGTCCCTCCAAGTGTGTTTGAACGTGAAATGTCTGAACATGCGCTTGTTTGGGCTAATCGGGTCTTCCTCGGCTTGGCCCGCAGGCTTTGGAAGCTGAGAAGCCAAGTGGAATCCACGTGTTTGCTGTTCTGCTCCACGCCCACCTGGCTGGCAGAGGCATCAGGCTGCGTCATTTTCGAAAAGGGAAGGAAATGAAATTGCTCGCCTATGATGACGATTTTGACTTCAATTTCCAGGAGTTTCAATATCTAAAGGAGGAACAAACAATCTTACCAGTATGCATGCTTTTCGTTCTTTTTTATTGATTGTTATAAAAGCCATGAGACATATATCTGCTGAGGTGTAGCAAGGTTTCCACTCGTGAAATGACTTGTTTCTTGTATCTGTATTCTTGAAGCCACCCACCAGGGGTGTTGCACAACTCAGATGGAATGCCTTTGATCTGTTTTCCAAATTTGAAACTCATTTTTATTACTATTCCCAGAGGCAACTCAAGTTGTTGATTCAAAAATAAAAAAAAATTAAAATCTCAAAAACAAAAAACTCAAGGTTCTAAGCATTAAACATTACTTTTATTTTCACTTGATGTTCCAGTTAGCAATCCTTTGGGTTGCAATTCTGGAAATGGTAAAAAGATCCTTATTCTATTTCTTTATGCTATCTCGAAGAAATGGGATTTGTTTTAGAAGTTTCATTTCAGTAAAAATGTATATAAGGATAATCATTTTATTTAATAAAGGTATTTGAATGTAGCTAATTATACTGTGCTGCATGATCTGGCTTAAAATAATACTTGAGGTTATGGCATAGAAGAGAATCTTATGCCTTACAATAATGAATGCTTTTTAAAAAATTTTATGACTATTTTCTCAAATTTTTTATTCCATGACCATGAAGCTTAATAGTCCTATAATTTTCTACCCTTATTCCACTCTTAAAAGTCAGGTTCTTATACTGTTTATGAAATGAGAGTAATAGTCATATCTTTTCTATGTGGTGCTGAGGGCTAGACTTTTAGATGGGCCGAACTGTCAGAAAAAAAGGCATAGCACAATGTGATGTAAAGGGAAATGTAAAAAGCAGAAGTCATAATGAGAAAAGGGTTCTTCTTTTTTCTAATGGCTGTCCCTTCAATCCACGGTGTTGGCTCTATATTCCTTTCACAAATTACTGGCTATACCCTGAGGGTAGAAAGATGAAGTTTGAGAAACAGTGATCTTGTCAAGGTCCTTAAGGACTATGTTCTCCTTTATTATGGTCATCTTGGGACTTTCCAAACAGTGTTATCTAGAACTTTCTATTAATAACCGTGCTATGATTACAGTGTAAGTATGTTGGGATACTGATCTCTGGGCCCTCTGGGTAATCGAACAGTGGGGACAAATCCAAGGGCTAAAGCCCAGGGATGGCTGGCTGGTCTGGCCCATGAGTAGCTTCATTCATTTACCTTAGTGGGGAGCCATAAAAATAGTATCATTTTCCATGTGTTCTGTAATGTTAAAAAGGTTGGAAAACTCTAGAGCAATACTTTACTATTAATTTGCCTTGTAATTGTGTTCTAAGGAAGTAAAGACATGACTAAAGAGCTTTGAAGAAAATAATGTAAATGAAGAGGTGATCATTAAAACTATTATCTATGCCTAACATTTATTAAATGTTTATTCTGTACTAAGGACTAAATATGCATTATGGCATTCAGTCTCCTCTCAACAACTGTACAAAAATAACTGATATTTTTTATCATTATTTTCTGGATGAACCAATGGTAACCAGTTTATTCAATTCCTTGCCAAGGTCATCCAGCTAGAATGTTGTAGAGTCTGGCCTGAACACAGAGAGACTTATTTGTTTATTTGCTTATTATACTAGCAAACCTAGAATTAAACAAATTGAAAGTCTTCTCCTGAATCAAATCACATGATGCATCTATTCACAGAGGGAACATTAACTTTTGACCTACAAATGTATTAGACACAACAGCATAAAACTTCAATCTGAAAGCTTTTACTTTTATTTTTTAGGGAGATAACCTAATTACTGAGTGTCGCTACAACACAAAAGATAGAGCTGAGATGACTTGGGTAAGAAAAATTTTATTATTATAAGTTAACATAGAAATAAAATCTAACATTAGATGTGTTTGATCTCTATGAATAATATTATAAATATTTATTGCAAGACATTAAAGAATGCCTAAAGAGATTAAGAGATACCAAGTTCATGGATAGAAAAGCTAAGTGAAATAAAGAAAATTCTTCTATACAAAATTGGTCCAAAAATTTGATATTTCAGTAAAGGGAAATTCATAGAGATTTTATAATTTGGGGTTTTGGTATCCTAACTAAGAAATATCTCATCTAGCCAAAGCTGCAAATATTTTCTTCTAATTTTTCATTTTTATAAAAATTTTATAGTTTTAGCTTTTACATGGAGTAAGTTGATTCTAAAATCTACATGGAAAAGCAAAGGATTAAAAATAGGCAAGGCATAATTAAAAAGAACAAGATGGAAAATAAGCTACTAGATATGCAGGATTATTTTAAAGCTGTGGTGATAAACACAACACGGTTGAAGTCCACAACACAATAGGGATCTTAGAAACAGACCTACAAGTGCTATATATGAAAACTTAGTGTATAATGGACATAGCATTCAGATAAGTTATTACTTTTCAGCTTTAAGATTTATTAAATTTTAATACTGGAAAGAACTGTATGACATTAATGACTTAATGAGTTATAAATGTCAGAATTGGTGGAACACATACTTTGCTAAATAAAATATACCCATTTCCAGGGAGGACTAAGCACCAGGAGTGAAATGTGTCTCTCATACCTTCTTTATTATCCAAGAATTAATCTTACTCGATGTGCAAGTATTCCAGACATCATGGAACAACTTCAGTTCATTGGTGTTAAGGAGATCTACAGACCAGTCAGGTAAGTAGTAACTGATTTCATAGTAGAGATTATATACTTCAGAGAAGGATGGGCTTAATTTTCATATTCAATTTATTAATATGTTATAGAAATTTTTTATATGCTGCTGTTTTTGATTACTTTCAGCTGTGAAGACCAGATAAGCTTCTCAATTGCTATGTCCAGGGTCCCCAAGACCTCCCTCAGTTTCAGTGATTTGCTAGGAGAACCTAAAGAACTAAGAAACTAGTTGTACTCACAGATAACATTTATTACAGTGAAAGGATACAAAGCAAAAAGAACAAAAGATACACGGGCCAAAGTCTAGGGAAAACCAAGTACAAGCTTCCAAGAGGCTTCTCCCAGGGGAGTCACACAGAGTATGCTTAATTCCACCAGCACAGAATTGCGACAACATGTATAAAATGTTGTCTATTGGACAAGCTCATTAGAGACTCAGTGCCCAGAGTGTTTTGGGGACTGGCCACATAGGGCTCTCAAAATTCCAGACTCCCAGAAAGAAAGCAGGTACTCAGTATAAAATGCATTGTTGGCACAAACAGTTTAGGTACAATGAGTCATGCTTACCATTTAGAGAAAGTTTTATATCACCATAGGAAATTGTTTAGTATTTAAGTTCCCAGACACCAGCCATGGGTCATCCTTGCAAGCTGGCCTTTCTGAAGCTAGTATTCTTAGGCCTGCTATATTAACTCATTCTGTACAATTGTGTATCAAATAAATTATTTATGATAAAATAAAAAACCAGATAAATATTGTTTCTGCCCTCTTGAAATTATATTCTGGAGTGAGGGAGAGGTAATAAACAAACATAAAATTTTATATAGTAGTGGGTGTTATGAAGACAAATCAGCAAAGAAAGTGTGGTACTATTGTCAATAGGGTGGAGAAAATCTCTTTGGGGTGGTGATATTTGAGCAGAGACCTACATAATGAAGAGCCTTATGTAAAGATACACAAATATATTTTATACAGGGGGAAGAGCCAGCATCATGACCCTGTGGTGAGTATGAGGAACAGCAAGGGGGTGCATTTGGCTGGAGCTAAGTCTGGTAGAGAAGAAGTGATGAGGTCTTGAGAGCGGGTAGGACCAGATTATGCAGGACTTAATGGGAAACA
This sequence comes from Mirza zaza, assembly GCA_008750895.1. Classification (NCBI taxonomy): domain Eukaryota; kingdom Metazoa; phylum Chordata; class Mammalia; order Primates; family Cheirogaleidae; genus Mirza; species Mirza zaza. The sequence goes on from VSMD01010661.1 coordinate 11,526, forward strand.
TAAGGTCTTTGTGCTTTAAGTGCAAAGAGAAGCCATTGTAGGATGTAAACAAAGTTAGTTTGGCTACTATACTGAGAAATAACTCTAGGAGGGCAAGATTGGAAAGAATAATACCTATCAGAAAACTATTGTGATTGTCCAGTTGATGGATGAGGGAACCTTGGACCAAGGTGGTGACATTAGAGTTGATGAGACGTAGTTACATTCAGGTTACCTTTTGAAAGTAGCACACACAAGACTTGTTGATTGCATCTCAGGGAGGCTGTGAGGGTAAGAGAAGAATAAGAAAAATCTGTTTATGTATTTTGACCACTTTTTGATGGGATTATTTGGGGTTTTTTTCTTTCTGATTTGTTTGAGTTCTTTGTAGATTCTAGATATTAGTCTTTTGTTGGGTATATACTTTGCAAATATTTCCTCACATTATGTAGGTTGTCTTCTTACTCTGTTGATTACTTTCTTTGCTGTGCAGAAATGTTTTAATTTTAAATACCATGTATTTATTTTTATTGTTCCTGTATTTGTTTTTGGGATCTTATTCATAAATTCTTTGCCTACGCCAATATCTAGAAAAGTTTTCCCAACATTTTCTTCTAGAATTTTTATGATTTCAGGTCATACATTTAAGTCTTTAATCCATCTTGAGTTACTTTTTTTATGTGGTAAGAGATAGGGATCCAGTTTCATTCTTCTGTATGTGGTTATACAATTTTCCAGCTCAATGCTGGGAAATGCTCAAATTTGAATAGAACATCCTTTCCCCAGTGTATGTTTTTGTCTGCTTTGTTGAAAATCAGTGGATCATAGCTATATGTTTGTATTTCTGGTTCCTCTATTCTGTTCCACTGGTCTATGTATCTACCTTTATGTCAGTATCATGCTTTTTTAATTGCTACAGCCTTGCCATATAATTTGAGTCAGTTAATGTGATACCTACAGATTTGTTATTTTTGCTTAAGATTGCTTTGGCCATTTGGGCTCTTTTTTGGTTCCATATGAAGTTTAGAATTATTTTTTCTAGATTTGTGAAAAATAACATTGGTATTTTGATGGGAATTGCATTGATCTCTAGATCACTTTGGGCAGTATGGACATTTTAACAATGTTGATTCTTCCAATCCATGAGCATGGGATGTTTTTCCATTCGTTTGTATCATGTATGATTTCTTTCATCAGTGTTTTGTAGATCTCCTTGTAGAAAGCTTTCACTTCCTTGGTTAAGTATATTCCTAGGTATTTTATTTTCTTTGCAGCCTTTGTAAATAGTACTGAGTTCTTGATTTGACTCTCAGCTTGACTGTTATCAGTATATAGAAGTACTACTGATTTGTGTACATTGATTTTGTAATCGGAGACTTTACTGAATTTATTTTTCAACCCTAGAAGCATTTTGGTGGAGTCTTGAGGGTTTTCTATTAATAGATATTAGATCATCTTGTCAGCAAACAGGGATAGTGAGACCTCCTTTTAGACTTTAAATCAGACTTTCAGGTCTAGGTTATCATTACAGTGACAATTCATAGTGAAGGCCAAACCAACAAGGTGCTGGCTAAAAGATGAGAAAGTGAGAAATGGTTTAGGCACTTTTTTCTGTTTTGCCTAAAAGAATATTACTAACTGGTTTTCAGAATACAATACTAAAAAGGAATATCATATAACATATGACCGCAAATTTTCTATTCTGTGCTTTCATTATTATGACTAATTAGGTGCCACATTTTATATTAAACATTTGGTAGCAATTCTAGGATTTAGAGGATAGGTCGATGGAAAAATAGAGACAAAAACATCTTGTCTCAATGTTGTCATCTGTTCTGGGGAGTTCTGCTTTTCTCTGTGTCCTACACATCTGGAAAGGCTTATGGAAAAACAAAAAAACTCACAAAGATCAGATAACAAAATAGATAATGTGTTTAGATAAATTTAGGTATTTCTGTTGCACCGCACATCAACACTGAACATGCAGTTCTGGTGAGATTTATGTGTGGAAAAGTTCCTATGTTACTGGTTCTATTTCTAAAGGAGAGTCAAGAGGTGTTTCTCTTTTTCTTCGCAGGAAAAATCACTTTGTATTTTTGCTGTTTAAAAATCATGTTTTTATAAAACGTTCAAGTAATACAGAACACGTTTTTTAAAAGAAGGCAAAAGCAGTCACTTCAAATTCTGTTAAAAATAAACATTGCTAATGTTAATTGAGTGTTATTATAGACATCTTTATATGTATATATTTATATAAAGATGAATAGATTAAATATTTTTATAAAGATTATAATTTATATAGTGTTTTAAACAAAAACATTAAATTTTAATTTTGTTTTAATTTATCATAAGAAAGAAACTAAATTAAAACTGAACATTTGTTGAATTTCAAATAAATGTTGTTGCTATTGTTTTTAACCACAAGAAATAATATTTTATAAAGGGGATCTCAAATATTGAGAAAATAGATCACATAAGATATTAAGATGTTAGACTATTTTATTAATTATATGTCTCAATTTTAGGTCACAGAAGATTAGGACGTTAATACTTTCACATTTTTTCAACCTCCCTTTTCCACACCACCAAATATTTATTATTTATATTATAATTTTTGTATTTTGAAGATTTTTAATTTTTACATTTAATTCTGAAAACATAATTCTCACAATATTTAACATGAATTTTATACATAAATAGATTCAATGAGAACCCTTAATCTTTATATGATTTATACATTTCTGAGTTTTTAAATTTGAGTTATCAGGATTTTATCCTCATGTTATTAAATCAGGCTTGTGGGTGCTTTATGCCCCAAGTTCTTTCAAGTCTGAGAATTTCTACACTTTTATTTAGACAGCATTTGGGCTAGATATAATATTTTGGGGTCATAACTTTCTTTCCCTTGGTAGATCTCTCTAGATGAATGGAAAAATTCTTCCTTCACCTGCAGGATTCATATATACTTTAGTGTTGAGCATCTGATTCCAGTTTTTCTGAGCACAAATTGTTCTTTCAGTACATATATTCATTTTATTTTATTTTAGAGAAATTTTCTTGTAGTATATCTGTAAACTTTTTGTAATCTATTTGGAATTTTTCTCAGGCATTTTCCTTTATAATTTTTTCAGGAGTGTTTTGCTGTTTCTTGATTTTTCTAATTTATTTGGTGCTAAATTTATTTTTTCAAATTTATTTTCTTTGGTCTGCAATCTTCTTTTGTATCTCATTCTGTTATTCTGTCATCTTGTTTTTGATTACATATTTCATTGAAATATATTTATATTAATTATATTATATTATTAATTTATGTTATTAAACAAACTCACGAAAATTGTTAGAATTCTCTCCAGCATAATTCATTTATATTTTTTCCAGTCTCAGTATTTCCTGTCTCTTTACAAGTAATATGCTATAATGTCCTTTTCACCCTATGTTTGCATGATTGTTGTCTTATTCTTGCTTATGCTGGTGCATGTCTGTCCAAACCTTTTTTTCACTTTGGTAAAGCATAGGCGAATTCTTGATTTTCTTTTCACCATATCAAAGAAAACCCCAGTTTTCTTTCTCTCCATACCGCAATTTGAGATTTGAGTGATTTACTTTATGTACATATTGAGAGTAAAGGGTTGTGGGTGTTGGAGTGGGATTATATACTCTATATTAGAAAGCATTTATTAAAATTCTGTTCAAGGGCTTTTTTGTAACTAGTCAGGGCTGAATCATTTTCCATGGCAGAATGACCCAGGCCTTATACCATGCTAACAAATCTATTGCAGCCTTCAATCCTTCCTTTCTATCTGGGAGACTCAAAGTTAAGTTGATCCATTTTGAATCAATTTTTGTGTGTGGTATGAGGTAAATCCTAGGTTTGTTGTTTTTCATTATGGATATCCAGTTCTTCAAGAAGCATTTGATGAAAGAAAACTACCTTTCTATTATTGAATTTCTTTGGAATATTTGTAGGAAAATCATTTTACCATATATGACTCTATCTGGACGTTCTATTCTGTTTCATTGTTGTACGTGTTTAGCTTTACTTTAATACTACATTTGATTATTATAGTTTTATAGGATGTCTTAAAATAAGACAATGTAGGTCTCAAACTTTGTCATTTTTTCCCCAAATTATTTTGATAAATATATATTTAAATCAAACTATAGGTTTCTTTTTGTAAAATAAACTGCATGAATTGATTGTAATTATGTTGAATTTCTAGATCAAATTGAAAGAATTGATATCTTAACAATATTGAGTCTCCTTATCTGTGAACATAGTATGCCTCTTCTATTATTTAATGTTCTTTCATTTTTCTTAGCACTGTTTTGTAATTTTAGTATTAAAGTTTTACACATGCTTTGTTAATATTTAATTTTATGTTTTAATATCCTTGTCTGCTAATTTTTTAATCTCTGTTATTTCTAGATCTTAAAATATTGACTGATTTTCCTCATGATTTAAGAGTCACATTTACATACTTATTCATTGTGTCTAGTCATTTTTGGCTAGACATAGATACTAGACATTATGCTATTGGATTGATTAGTGCTAGATTGTTTTTGTTTTTTTGAAGAGTCTTGTTAGTGTGCATCTAGAATAGATGTTTACACTAGGGCTTATTTAGCTTTACTACTAAGCCATTACCCATGCTTAGATCTCTACTAAATGCCTTCTTATTCAGCAAAGACACTCCACTCTGGATGGCTTAAGCTCAAATGTCTGCCAGCTATCTGTGAGCTGTGAGAATTGTTTGGCTCAGAGCCTCCCTGTTGTTCTTTGCTTAGTTTTGTAGAATTTTACCCTGAATATAGTTGGCTTATTACTCAGACACAGATTCAGTCGATTCTTACACAGATTTTTGAAGAGTTTTCTATGTGTACTTTTTCCCTCTGCAGTACTCTACTTTGAAAATGAAAGCTTCTTCAACTCCTTTAGCTTTAATTTTGATCTCCTTAACTCATTGAGATTGTTACTTTTGCTTAGAAATCCCTTTTCCTGCATTACAGTCCAGAGAGAGCTTCCAGGCAAAAGGTTGGGATGAATATGGCATTCGAATACCTCATTTGTTTCCTTTCTTTTAGAGATCATAGTTCTGTGCTGTATCTTTTCCAATGTCCAAAACTAGCTGTTTCATAGTTTGTTGAATGTTGAGTTTTTTTATAGTAAGTTAGTATCAACATGGCTAGAAGGGAAGTCTGTTAATGAATTTTTGCTTGTTTTACTGATTTTCGATCACATATCTATTTGCTTGATAGAAGGAGAGTCTGTGATGTAACTCAGTAAACCATATGTACAGAAACACAGTTTCTTGGTTAAATCTTCCATCTCTCTTCTTTCCTCCACCCTCTCCTCTCCCAAGAAAGACACTAGCAATGAAACTTTTAAAACAGAAGTGGGGTTACCAGAGAAGCTCAGATAAGAAATGTAACCACAGATTATCTTTCTCTATCTGCTTTTTAATTTAGAGCAGAGGGACCAGGTATAAAAATCATTAAACTTTTTAAAAAGTTTAAAATTTCTATTGATTGGTCTGAATTTACAAAAATTAATTGCTTAATTTGTTCTGGAAAATTACAACTTACTTCACCATCATGTATTGCAGTAAATCTTGCTACTTTCTTAGAAAAACATGTCTCAGAATTTAAATTGAATTTACAAAGGAAAATTACCCATCAATATTAAAACATAACAATAATACTGTTTTCATCAAATACAATGATATATAAACAATATCTTTTTATTTATATGCGTATCTGGGTAGACTTTTACACACTGCCCAGAACAGAAATGTAACTTTTTTCATTTCTATAACATTCCTAATACTTCTAACTAACTGCTAGTCCCAGTAATAGAAGAAGTACTTGCTACTTTAAGGTTACCTGTTTCTGTTTACCATGTCTGTACTAAAAAAATAACAAATGTGGTTACACATCTCCTGTCACTTTATGTTGTTCAATAAATATCAATAAATGGTAGTTTGTGAAATTATTATAGCACAAGACTTTTAAAGATTTCATCTATGTATAATTATACTATTCACTCTTACCCGTGAGGCTGCAGAAATTGAGAGGATTTATTTCACCTGAGCACCTTGGTAGAGATCAAGTGCCACCTGGTGGTGTTTTAAGTCATTACAGCCTAATGATTTCTCCCTAGCGTGTCTGATTATAAAGTTGATTTTCTCTTTTTCAAAATAGGCACCATATCGTTTTGAAAAGTAAATATTATTTTTAACATTTGATTTTAAAATGATTTTATATTTAATAAAACCTATCTGTAGCTTTTAGTGTATTCGAAAGGACATAGTTTGCAAATATTATAGTCCCCTTTCAAGGCAAATTTTTGTTTTATATTAATTCTGGATTGTGTCTCTGTATAAGTTGTTTAATTTTGAAATACTATAGATTTTAAATCATTGCTAGATAGCTTGAGTGTGGTGTGATGCTGATTGCTCTTACTTTATGGTACTTACTTAACTTTAAGTTCTCTGTATAATAACGCATTTAAAACTCCACAAAGATATATTGATTTAAAAGGAAGTTAGGATTGAAGAATGTAAAGATATTCATATATTACCCATTGTTTTACTCATTGTCTCACTTATTTGATATGGAGGGAATAATTCAAATTTAGACATTAAAAATTCATCTTTGGAACTCAAAAAAATCCATAAAAGATGTTTCATTTGCTTAAGAAAATAATATTCAGTGTGCCTGAGTAGGTTATGTGTATAAGAGAGAGAATAATCACATAAATAAATGAAGAAACTGTGAAGATCAAATATCAAAAATGTAGATTCCTCAGCTAAGGTTAATTATTTGGTGATTACTGGAAATCATGGGAACATCTTCTTGGGGTGTCATGGGAACCGAATACTTACTAGCCACTCATGATAACCTCCTGTAAGGTCCATGGATTAGTTAATATAAATTTTTGCGATATGCCAGTACTTATACTTTTTATTTTTTCAGAAATCAATAATCTAAAACTTGTATTTAATCAATGGCGTCACCTGAAGAGTATCTTTTCAAGCAGGTCATGTCATTCTTTTGTGATTTCTGTTTTCTTTCTTGGACATTTAATGTGTGTTTTTTGGAGTGCCAAGTGGAAGCAGAGTATTGTCTACAGAGTATTTATTCTCAATAAAATTTTAAAAACACTCCTCAAATTCAAATGTTGTCTATATTTATCTTCTCACTTAGCCAAGCCAAAACAAAAGCAGCCAGCAGGGGTCAGGCTTTTCTAGTGTATGGATTTAAATTTTACTTCTGTTACAGTATCTTTTAGGAACCTGCAAGTTTATTACACCCTTAGCATAGCAGTCTTCAGAAATAAATGCTTACCAATGATACTGCTAACTAGAGTCAAAACAAATGAGCAAGGAATTATGAAGCTCTCCAGAAGCTTTCTGTGCCAAAATTATTTGTATTTAAAATCAATATAATCTGCTACTAAAAACAAGGAATACCATTTAAAAAAAAATACTCCTTATTTGGTGCATACTTCTTCTAGTAACTGCTGATGAGCTCATCAATGTTTTGCATTAGGTTATCTGTATGTGTAACAATGAACAAGTATGACATTGATTTTAGAATGTCGAAAAGGAAAGGAAATATGTAATGCATTTGTTTTGAATATGACAAATTAGTTTTTTATTTTAAATTCAGGACCTGGCCTTTCATTATCAAAAGTCCCAAGCAGTATAAAAACCTTTCTTTCATGGACGCAATGAATAAGTTTAAATGGAATAAAAAGGAAGGTCTCTCCTTCAACAAGCTGGTCCTTAGCCTGCCCGTGAATATGAGATGTTCTAAGACAGACAACGCAGAGTGGTCGGTAAGCTAGACTTTGTTTTAACCTCTGAGAACCTAGATGGCACATTTTACCTGAAACCATCATAGGAGAACTAAGAAACATGTATCCATAGATCCAGTGTTCCAGTTGCCTTTCCTATGTCTGATAATTTGTTTCATGATTACTTGGATTGATTGAAAACTCTTGATTCCGCTCCTTTCTAAGAGAGAAATTTGTTCTAAAATTAAAGTTGGGATGAAGCTGGGATAGAATGGATGAGTGCTTAAAAAGCAAGAGAGCCTGCTTTGTGGTTTTTCTTTTCCAAAGGAGTATCTGGCCCTCTTTCTGCCTTCCTCCTAAACCCTAAGTTTCTGACTTCCCCGATACATAACCTCTGCGCCCCCAAACCAGTAACCTTCCTCTGCCGCCTGCAGCCCCTGCAGCCCCTGCAGAAGCCACTGCCACTGCCCTCCTCTTAAATCGTACGCTCATTTGCATTGTCTTTGGTTCCATTTTCAGATTCAAGGAATGACGGCATTACCTCCAGACATAGAAAGACCATATAAAGCGGAACCTGTGGTGTGTGGAACATCGTCTTCCTCTTCTCTGCACAGAGCTCTCTCCCTCCAGTTGCTCGCGTGCCTTATACTACTCTGTGGCGTGCTGAGCACCAAGTGCTTGTGACTAAACCTCTGCTGTCCTTGGTGACTATGTTTTCTGTGGTCTGATCCTGCCATTTAAAGTACGGGCTAAAGACCATGTCCACTTTGGGCATGAAGAGTGCGAAGACTTTTCTTCCACATTTTCCCCTCCTCTCTCCTTCCCAGTCTACCTGAGAGACGCCAATCGGGGTCTCTTCTTTTCCTTAGAAGTGTATATACAATAGCCAATAATACTGGCCTGACTTAACCATTTTTAAAAATTGGACAGTCAAATGGAAATAAAAGAATTCTTTTTTCCTTCCACATTCCATTTTATTTAAATACTCACTGTTGCTATTTCACTTTTTGGACTTGACTTCTATGTTTCTTTTAAAAAATGCTTTCCTATGAAAAATATAAAAGGAACTACTTTCCATTCATTTTCTTTCCTGTTCTTTGAGTGTGACGTTGTGAGTGTAACAACAGCCCTTCCTGTCTTTAACATCCGGTTCTGGTCTTTTCTGTGAATTGCCCATGGGCCCCTTACCTCAGTGCTCTTCGGTGATGCCCACTCTAGTCTCCTCGTTTTTCTGAATCTGTGGGTACCCAGACTATCCCACACCCATCTCAAAGTACCTTTTTTTTTTTTTTGCTTTCCCTGTTCATTACTAGCTAGTCGAGTTTTTTGTTTGTTTGTTTTTGTTTTTGTTTTTGAGCTCTGTCACCATTTGAAAAGAAGGAAGCTAAGGGAAACACAGAAATGGTGTGTGGCTGAGGAGAAAATGCAAACCCAGTGCTGTGAGGGGAACTTTATGAAGCTCCAGCTTAAAGACAAACAAAGGGAATGAGGTCCTTTTAGTTCCTCACTAACTGTTAGGTGACACTGTGGTGCACACTGGCTCAATTTGAGTCATGATTGCAGTTATAAATTTATTTTTATATTAGTTAAGAAACTAACTTTCTATATAAAATTGTCATCAATTGAAAAATCTTGTCATTCTTTTGGTTCTCTTTCTATAGTTCAGCCAAATCTTGTTTTAGGTCCCGTCCTCATTTCTTAAGCTAAATCTGTTTGGACCATATTAATAAACCAAATGAAATGAACTTTTTGTGCAGTATCTTGTATACTCCTTAAGAAAAGTGAGTGATTCAGTACTGGTAGTAGTGTCAGTAAAATCAATAAGGAATGTTGCATTTTTCCATTCCATTTTGAAGCCCTTTGTGACCCAGAATGTCTTCAATACACATTATATTGTCTTTTAAATAAATATTATGTTTTGGAGTGTTTCCTTCTTGAATCTGAGAATTTTTCCATTTGATGAGATGTTTGTAATATTTGTGAGGCATATTTTGGAGTTAACTTTACTTCTTTTTATTTTATAAGTGCTATATCAGATTCTATGACTTTCCATTCAAATATTTGTATGAGAAATATGATAATCCCAAGTGCTCCCTATTTGAAATTTCATGTTTATTTTTACTTTAGAATTTCTGAACCTGAGGTGTCAAAGTCCAATGATTTCCTTTGGAAATTCTGTAATATTATATTTGTTTTCATTGTTCTTGGTAAGGAAAGTGAATATACCAGCTAGAAAAGGATAAAAAGCTTTGGAAAGTTGCATTTGTGGAGCCAGACAAGGGAATCTGTTTTTCCATTGATATTATTAGGAAGAAAGTTGACATTCATCTTCTAGAAATTCTCATGAATATATGTGGTTTCAAGGAACTATTTTAAATTAGGATAGGTTATGTGCTGCACATTCTATAGAATTCTGATGATATTCTAAGTTATTTGTTCTTATATTGAGCAGACCTTTCTGAACAGCCCAGGCATTTCATTGTTCCTTTTTCATAGAGGTTTTTTATTGCTGCCTTGGATCAAATCTCATTGCCTGATTCATGACCCTTCAGGCCTGAAACTTGAGGAAGAACTGAGTCCCCATGTACAATGGTCTCTGGTCTGATCCTTAGGTGCAGGGAGGGTGGGGGAGACATTCCTGGTGAAACCAATGTTCATCAAGGCCATGTGAGGTTGAAGGTGTCCTTGGTGATCAGTTTTTTTCTGAAGGTGCTCAGGCAGGATCAAAGGAGTCCCAGTGGTGATAAGAGTGATACAGTCAACAGACGCAGGCATATTAAAAGCTGTGAACTTTGTCCTAATGGCCACAAAGGCCAGTGATCGATGGCAAACAGGAGGGCATTTGGAAGCAGTATATAATTGCACCATATAATTTACTCAACTAAACTCTTATTATTGGGCATAAAGACCATTTCCAGTTTTTAATATCGTAAATATTGCTGATTAACAGTTTTATAGCTAAAACTTTCTCATATCTCTATTTTCTTACAATTAAGTTACAATAAGAGAAAATAGAGAAATACTCGTTGCATATTTTCAAGAATTTCGATTAAATATTACAGATGTCTTCAACTTATTCTCAAATGGTTCAGAAAAAAATATCTATCATCTACAGAGAGGGTGATAATACAAATATGGTATAATAATAATTGGGGAGACTGGGCAGAGGATTATATAAGTCTTTGTACTATTTTTGCAACTTTTTAAGTTTGAAATTATTTCAGAATAAAAAGCTACTAATGCAAACCATATGATAAAGGATCCAGCTACAGTAAGGTGATCCATGTAAGTTTTCTTTATACGGTACCTTTCCATTTTGAGGTGGCAAAGAGAGAATCTGGATTATAATTATCCTGAGATGCCAATGTGAGAGGGGAGGAATGACTGGCGGTTTGCCAGTACTGACTAAAGATGGGCTGTGTTCCCAGTTTGGAGGTCCAAAACAAACTAACAGCTTGAAAAATACAGGGCGTGAGGAAGGATCCCAAAAACAAAAATGAAAAAAAAAAAAAGAGGTTTTGCAGTCTGGGAATCTTTAAAAAATATAGAACATTTATTTTGTTTTCCCTCTGATTATAAACCTAATGTGTAATAATGCCTATTTGCTGCATAAATTTTAGAAAACATGATAATTTAGAAGAAAATTAAAATCTGTTAATCCGATCACCCAGAGAATACCACTTTCAAATTTCTGGTGCATATGCTTCTAGTATATGTCTGTGAAGGTATATGTCTGTGTGTATTATATATAGTTGGGGATATAAATGGTAGACAACACTAGCTTCCAGAACAAATTCCAAAACATCAGTGGTTTAACAAAATAAAGTCTATTTTATATTCAACTAAACTGCACCATGTGCGTGATTCATTCGGTAATTTGGCTTTCCTTCTTGGGGTGATTCAGGGACCCAGAATCCTGTAGCCCCAACATCTCTAGAGCCTAAGGGTCTTCAGCATTTGGCCTGTTAATGGAAAAGGACTTGACCTAGAAGTGCCATTGGTCACTTCCACTTTCATCCTGCTTGTTAAAATTAGTCACATGGTCTCACTGAAATGCAAGAGAGGTTGGGAATGTCATCTCTGGGTACCTACAGAATGACAACGCTATAGAAAGGAAGCTATCCCTGCTGCAATATATATTTTTAGCAAAACTGACTTTCATTCACTCCCATGATTCCAAGATTTTTGAGTTTTATTATACCAATGTTGGGGTTGTCAACTACATATTTGGCAAAATAGGCTATTAAACAGAATAGTTACTATTTATTTATTTAGTTAAAAAATTTTATTAAAAAGCCTACATGGAGCCAGGCTCTGTACTAGCGTGTTAGGCTTACAATTGTGATCAGAACCAGATATCACCTCTGCCATGATAGGCATCAGAGTCTTCATGATGGAGATCATACTTGCATAAACTAAAATTTCCAGTCACCATTTCATTAAAAAAAAAAAGAGAGAAGGATTCAGAATAAATGTCAGCCCTTCAAATTGAATAAATTTACCTATATGAAAATCTTACTTCTTTATCATGGACCATCACTTCTCCATAGATTATTTGGACCACAAACCTACTTTATAGCTTTTTGATCATCTCAGCCCTACAAGACTTTGATTGACAGTTGTATCTAAATTCAACATAGTCAAACTGGTATTTCATGAGTGGAAAATAGTCAATCAAATAGGCTCATAGCAGCATCATTCCAGGCCAGAGCTGTGTTCCATGGAAGATAAGAAGAGTCACGGAAAATTGTTACAAAGTTAAACAGGCTTATGGCAGAACTTCTCTGTATTTAATATGTTAATGTACATTTGAAAGTCCAAGAAAAGTTATATACAGTATGAAACATTTCTCAAACTATAATAATTGACCACCAAACCATGTTGTGGTAGAGTAACATTACCCAAGTAACAAACTTTGGAGCATACAACTTTCTGAGCAGAGCATGTCGCAGGTTTCTGTGATGAGTCTTCTGAAGCTTCCAAACTGTTCACGGGAAACTATAAAACATAGCCCAACAGACATGGGTCATCCACCTGGGTTCACTGGTCTATTCCTTATTTGCTGTTCTATTTTGCCAACAAACGAATACACACTCAATTTTTTTATCAATCTAGAGTGGTACAATTTACAGAGAGAGAAAAAATAATTTTCACTTCTGTAAAAGAATATGCTAAAATGAATTACTTGCCATGAACTGGGTATTTAGGAAATGTTGACTAATAAGGTTGTATATCTTTGGAAAGCTTCAAACCTATCAATACAGACTACTTTTATTCAATAAGTAATTTTAGTCTTCAACAGAAGGCTACATTTTAAAGTCATGACTTATTTCCCAACAATAGAAGAAAAAAAAATAGGTAACAATACCCATCAGATGAGTTATAAGGGATTTTTTGACTTTTGACAACCTTTTAACTTTATATTTGCAGTGATTTTTTAAAAATTTCTTCATATTATGGGGTACTGCAGTGATTGCAGTGATTTTTCTTTTTTTTTTGGTCATCATAATGTAGCTGAATTGCTTTACCATAAGGAAGACCTTATGTTAAATGGCAACTCTTATGTGGAAGCTGTTTTGTTAGAATTCCATTCATTGTTCTTTAATTAACAACAGCATGAGGACTCTGTGTCCTCAATCTAAGGTTTATTTAATAAAGACATTTGTTTCCCAATTTCTTTAATATTTAGTGTGGAACTGATGAAATATTTAAACAATTCAAAATTGGAGAAAATAATCTACAAATGTACAATGCAAACCTGAGTTGAACCAATTTCCCCCTTAATATTTTTAAATAATCCATTAATTATTGCCAGCTGAAATAATGCCACACATTTCTACAATGCTTTGGAATTTGCGAAGTGCTTTCACAATATTTCTCATTTAATGCTTAAAACTGCTTTTACAAGTGGATAGTTATATTCATGAAAACTAAGTAGGTAGGGTGTTATACTGCAACAATCATGGGAGACCTAATTTCCAATCATTTTAAAAACTACCTGGGTGTGAACTATATCCAAATTGCTTGGACTTACTAAGCTTCTGTTTTCCTGTCAGTAAAGTGGGGATAATAATTTCTAACCTTGAAAAGCTGCTGTGGATTAAATGTGATATGAAGATAACTACCTGACACATTGAGCTCAGTCAGTATTAGTTTTCTTCTTCCTTTTGAAAGATTCCCCATTTAGGGTGCATGACATTTGACAATAAATGCAGATTTTCTTTCTTACTTTCTACACTATCTTTCAGATGTAATCAAATGAAATTTGGCTTTAACTGAATCAGTTTTGCCAAGTTAATGACAATCAAATGAATATTAGATTTGAGTGAATTTGACAATTATTTTTCCCTAAAAAACTTCTTTAATGATTGGCTACCTGTTATATTTATGTTTCTGAAAAAGAAAGACATTAAATTTTGCTCTGCTTTTTCCTCTTGAAAATTATCTGCTCTCATTCAAACTAATAAAACTTCAGAATTAAAATGAACCAATTCACCCTGTTTGTCTTTTCTGTCATGAGTTTATGTGGAGAGCTTTATATAATAATTTACTCTATTTTCTATTGCTTCATAAGGTGTTTTCTTCTACATTTGATTAATATATCTTTGCCTCAACTTGACTATTCTATAGTTGTTTTCTCTTATTAAGATATATCTAGAAAAAAAGTTTTCTAAATAATCCTGCTAAATAAAATGATATTCTATCTGAAAATAAGGAAAGACATGGAAATAAAGAGAGAGGGAGGAGGTGTCTGTATTAAACAAGGGAAGTGTTTCCTTCCCATGGCCATTGGAGGGCGCTTTGTGTATCTGGTCTAAATCGTGAGATCACTGCCTTGGCGGTGTTGGACTTTTCTAAGAACCTGCCCCTGACACTTCCCAGCTCTCACTCTACCGACTTCCTTCCCTATTACCTTTATTTTGGCTAATTCTAAATTCAAATTACCTTCAGTTTAAATTTTCTTTTTGAGAGTTTAGCTGTAAGATCCAATTTGTCTCTTAAAGGTTTACTATAATGATTCTAAGCCTCTTATTAAAATTTCCAAATTGTTATTTTGTTGTGCATTTTGCACTTCACCTTCTATTTTAGGATTACTGTATTTAGATCTTTAACTTCCTGCTTTCTTATTTTTTAGTTTAATTTTCAGTTTAACTCTGATCTGACCATTTTAATCATTGTTTGCTAATCTCTTCATCGTTTAATATGTCAGTTTTCTACTTTAAAAAGATATTCTTCTTTATTTTAATAACAGCTTGAGAAAGTGCTTAAGTGGATTGTAAGTAATGGTGAGGATGCACTTTGTAAACAAGGAAAAGTGGAAGAGGTTTTTTTCCCCTTAAAACTCTCGGCATCTACATCACTGGCTCTGTGTAAAGGATTTCCCAGACCGGAAGATAATTCTCCAGTGAACTTGCCTGAAGTCATTTGCTAATCTTTCCGGGGTCATAAGCACTATCACTCAGATAGTGCACTGGAGTTGCAAACATGGAATTGCTTTCCATAGATCACTTAGTCTTCATATGAAAAACTGTGGTTGTTTTTTGTTGTTGTTGTTGTTGCCCTGGCTAGAGTGCCGTGGCGTCAGCCTAGCTCACAGCAACCTCCAACTCCTGGGCTCAAGCAATCCTTCTGCCTCAGCCTCCCAAGTAGCTGGGACTACAGGCATGTGCCACCATGCCCGGCTAATTTTTTCTATTCATTTTTAGTTGGCCAATTAATTTCTTTCTAGTTTTAGTAGAGACTGGGTCTCACTCTTACTCAGGCTGTCTTCAAACTCCTGACCTTGAGCTATCCACTCACCTCAGCCTCCCAGAGTGCTAGGATTACAGGTGTGAGCCACCGCGCCTGGCCAGAAAAACTGTGTTCTTTAAAACTCCATATTCTCTAAATTATAACATCAGTAAACTACCACAATTTCATTCCCCTAGTTGGAAGTTGTATACGGGCAGTGCTCTTGGAGAACTGAGCAAATAAGGCATAGTAAGCCCACCCCCAAGGTTGCCAGTTTTCTTCTGTTACTTTGGTGATTGTTAGAGAAATTTTCTCTTTCCTCCTTTTAAAATCTCTCATTTTTATAGTTAACAGAGATTTCCTATAGTCTGCCCTTTGCTTAATTGACATCTGGTTGTACATATGGGCTCCGTAGGAAGTCCATATGCAGCCTTTAAATAATTTTAACTTTTCATCAATCATTCACTTTTGAACTCTCTCTACATACTTGAAATACACTAGTAAACATGAAAGCTAATGCGAAAATCTAATGAAGAAAATAGAGATTGTAGTTATAAATATTTTTAAAGTCTCTTATTTTTGAGCACTCTTTACTTTGCTAAAGTAGCATCAATTCTGATGGCCATAGGAGGACATAGTTTCTTTTCACCTCTAATTTATGTGTTTACTTGTCATAATAGTTGACATATATATTGCGTTCAATCAAATGTTGTGTTTGTCCTCAATACAAGTGGTATTTTTAGAACGAACACATTTTCCATATTATCTCCAGAAGAATTTATTTAAATTCAATAGTTTAAAAGATCTTTAAGTAAGATATGCTTGTGTCTCCAATAAGAATATTATTTTTGTGTTATTAAATCAATTCAACTCTTTCTAATTTATAAGTTATAATTTTGATCACTCTTCATACAGGAATGAAGGAGAAGCTGAGATATGGGATTAGTGAGCAAAGCGTCTATAGAGATGGAGAGTCTTGGTTTTGCACTGTAGCTACTTGTGCATATTTATAGTACAAGAACACACTTTGAATTGTTACACAATGCTTAGTGTCTGGGTAATAATACATTTTAGTACTTATTCTGATGTGAAGAACTGACATTAAATCTTTATCTTACTGCATTACGATTAAAAAAAGGATTGATTTAAAGTTAACCCAAGTACAATGAAGTGAGAAAAAAATATTAAATTTTAAAAAATCATCTTAAAATAGTTATCTAAAAATTTATGTGCATTGGACGGTCTAGTGTGATCTAACTGAAAACTTTTCATTGTTTCTCTTTGTAACTCCTATAAAGTTTAGCACAGTGAATTGCATGTAGTGATTTTATTGTAAATTTTAGTTGAATCATTCTGAAATGTATAGTTTTAGATGATCCTTAATGATGATTTTTTAAAATTTCTTCTTAAAGTGTATTGTCAAAGCTCAATAGGCTAAATAGGCTTGGCATAAATATGCTTTTTAAAACTCTTAAGAATCTGAATTTAGAATGTTTTGTACCAATGTGATGTAGAGCATGCAATGTCAGACTAAATCAATCAAGCTTTTCCATACCAAGATCTTTCATGGGCCATCTTATTGTTAGTGGAAAAACATAGTAAACATAACTGTAAAACTAGCTTACGGCCATGCCTTATAGGCAGGGATTACATTATTAAAATTGATAACCATTCACGTGATTAACTTCATGAACTCAGAAACCTATAGAATGGATGATAAACCAGTGTCTGGATAGATACTATCTAAATGTCTAAAATTCCAAAAATAGAATATCATTATTTGGTAATGGCAGAGGGAATATATTAAATCTTATTGTTATTTCTTCCTGAGAGAGAAGGAATACAAATGGAAAATAGTGGAGGAAAGAAAGAGTTATTGGCATGCTCAGGTTAATGCTATCGGCATGCTCAGGTGAAAGAATGAACAAGAGGACCTGCAAAAGATAATGGGTGTTAAAAGGGAGTTTAAGACAACTTTTTTCTCCTGTTTGCTCGGTTAGCACTATACATGTGCATAAACTATGCATCCAAGATCTTTCAAGATAATTTGCATTTAATGATTCTCTCCTGTTGTCTACTAAAGTAGCATAATATTTATTCCAGTGTAAAACAGGAGCCTGTGGATTAACATGTAAAGAGGGAAAATCTAACTCAAAGTTTAAAATGCTCCTCTCCCTTCCCCCATACACAATGGAAACATTTTCCTTCTGTCTTCTGCAACTAGAGATGGGCTTGATTCATCAAGAACAAGATTATAGGATCCTAGGTCTGTGGTACCAGTGTCATGGTGCAATGAAGAATGCTCCAGACCACAGTCTCAGGCTGAAGGAGGAGGAGAGTCTCTTTTCCTTTGAAAGAGCTCTCAAACCTCTCCAAATCTCCGTATTTATTATAGGGAATGGTATATGTTTTTACACCAAAGAACATATAGATAAAATCTTTTGTGTCATATAGTAAGCATATTGTTGTAAACAAATCTATTTAGCGATATACATTAAACTTATAATCATCTTGTTATTTCCTTGTTGTTCCTTAAAGCCATGAAGGAAAGGGCAGGACCCAGCGCCAATCACGCTTCCATACATTCCGAAGCCTGCTGTGTGCAGTCGGCTAATAACAATCATCTCCCAAGTCCTGTTTGCAGGACTGTCAGATATCCACCTTTCTCACAGTCCCTTTCCCCAGGCCTTTATGCTTTTTCTAATATCCTCTATATAGGTCAAGGCATAAGAGATGCTCCTTTTCCCTTTTTGGCAGTTTCTGTGACCTTACCAAGAAATAAAAGGGGTGACGTATCACTGAGGTTCTCATTTGGTTTTTAAAGACATGAGTCCCACTGTGCTGGCAGATTCCCAGGCAGCCGCAGATATCATTACCGGAGGGCCCAGCAGTCTGCTTTTGCAGACAAAACAGCGTGGAGTTTGAGTAAACACTGTGGTCTCGCGAGTTTCTCATCTTTCTTCGTTTCTTCCTTGTTCTCTCCCCTCCCTCCCTCCTACACTCCTTTTTTCCATTCATTTCCTTATCTTTCACTGCAACCTCTCAGCTAGATAGCACATATTTATTGAGCACCAAACTTTGCCAGGCCGTAAATAAGACACCCCTCCTGAACTTCTAGAACAGACAGCCTAGTTGGAGAGAAATACAACACACAATAGTAACACCAATACCCCATACATATATCGGAATGACTAAAATTAAAACATACTGAAAAATGCTGACGATGTGAAGCAATAATGTATATTAATAAATTTCTCACAAATGGCAGGTAGGACTATAAAATGTCACAGTCACTTTAAGAAAAGGTTTGCAGTGCCTTATAAAGTTGATCATGCACTTACCATACAACATAGCCATCACTCCTGGGTATTGATACTAGGGAAATGAAAACTTACGTTCACATTAAAACCTTCATGAAGGCTCATAACAGCTTTTAAAATAATAGCAAAACCTATATAGAAACAACCCAAATGCCCTACAATGAATGAGTGGATAAACAAACTGGAGTACATGCAACCAATGAAATACTACTCAGCAATAATAATGAATGAATCACTGATACACAAAACAACCTCGATAGTTCTCAATGGCATTATGCTGAATGAAAAAGGCAATTTTGAAAGGTTACATAATATATGACTCCATTTTGTAACATTATCACAGTGACAAAATATACTGATGAAGAACATATCAGTAGTTGCCAGGAATTAGGTTTGGGCTAGGGTTTGATGATAAAGAGAGAAAACAAGGAAGTTTCTCTGTGGCAGTGTGTTTTGTCCTACTGAACCCGCAGCTGGAATTGCCCTGAGAGTAGTGCCAGAGGAGTACCCACAAGGGAATACCCAAACCTTTCAGAGTTGTGGCTGGCTAGGATTCCAAAGAGAGAAGCACTAATGCCAGGGTGATCAATCCAATGCATTTATTAGGGCAGCTTACTTACAGAGTGCTGCAGAATAATTGGGAGAGATAGCAAGAGAAAGGACGTGTTCTACCTAGGTATGTCTGCAGCAAGGAGGTTGGGTGTAGAGTTTATAGGAGGGTTTAAGAAATTTGACTTAGTGTCAGGGCCAGTTTCTTTCAGATACTTGTATCAGTGCCTGGGAATGTTCAAGTCCCCAGTTTGGGTTCAGGCTTGCTAGGATAAACCTCCAGCTGGCTGAGTCACAGAGTGGTCAAGGCACTCTGTGAGTTTTGGTCAAGACATGAAAAGTAAGTGGGGAGGCACTGGGCGACCCCACAGAGTGGAGGAGTGCTATATCCTCATCGTGGTTCTAATTACATGACTATATATAGGGTATAAAATTTCATAGACCTACACAACCCCCACCCACAATTGAATATGCAAATACTGATGAATTCAAAATATTGTCTGTAGTTTAACTTTATTGTAGCAAAGTCAATTTATTGGTTTTGACAATGTATGATGATTATATATTATTAATGTCAATGGGGGAAGTTGGGTGAAGGATACACAGAAGTTACCTGTACTAATTTTTCAACTTCTTGTGAGTCATAAGCTATTAAAAAGAAAATACATAAATGCATATTTTTAAAATAATAAAAATAATTCATTGTGCATTTGTTAGGAAAACCACACACATAAATAATTTAGTAGAATTATGACCTGTCCTCAATGGAAAAGCACAAGGTATTAGGATGTTTAATTTCAGGATGAGAATCAGGAAAAGTAATCTGGGACATTTGCTTTGCTGCAGCCTGGAGTCAGCTGCAGTCATACTGAGGACAGAAGTTGCAGTTGCCCTTTATTCAGCCGAGCCCCTTGTACTGCCTTCCTGCCTTGGGACTCACCTGGCTGGAGCTGGGAGAGCCACCCCAGACTCTTTGAAACTGCTCTGGCCTCTCAGTTTCACTTGTAGGGTTGATGTGACTTCAATGAACATCTTCCCAAAGAATGGCCAGACCTCAGTTTCTAAAGAAAGAATCTTTCTTATTGAAAGACCATTGCCAACTTAAGTATTATTTAAAGAATCAGTGTGTACTGGGCCAAAATAGCAACGATGTTTTCTCTTGATGACTGGATATTTACAGTGTGAATACTGCTGCTCTCCTGTTGAATAGCTTCATTTCCTTTAGTGGATGCTATAAAATGTGATTATACATTAACCAAGTAAAGCTTTCTTTTCATCTGTCCTATAGTTATGAGCAGGCTAACGCCTGTTCATAGTAAAATAATTTTCATGTACTAACTTGACATTGGCTAGTGGTAGGTATTTTTCCATCCTTTTAACTGATTTCTGTCTTTGTATTTGAAGTGAGTTTCTTTGGGGCAGCATATAGTTGGGTCTTGCTCTTTTTTAAACCTAATAATTTGTCTTTTAATTGGGGTATTTAGGCTATTTATATTTCATATGATTACTGATAGGTTGGGTTTAAATCTTCCATCTTGTTGTTTTCTATTTTTCTTATATGTTCTTTGTTCCCCTTTCCCTCTTTTTCTTCCTTGTTTTCAACTGAGTGTTATATATGGCTCCATTTTATTTCCTTTGTTGGTGGCTATAACTCTTAGTTGTGTTATTTTAGTGGTTGCTGAAGGGTTTAGAGTATGTATCTTTAACTTATCACAAGTTAAAGTCTATGTACAAGTAATATTTCACTATTTCACTTACAATATAAGAACTTACAACAGTGTTTCCTATATCTTCCATTCAGATCTTTTGCTACTGTTGTCATATATTTTACTTCCACATATGTAATAAACCCCATGCTACTTGATTTCATTTTTTCTTTAAAGTGTATATCTGTAAAGAAATTTAAGTAATAAGCAAAGATCTTTATTTTAATCCATGCAATTAGCAATCCAGTGATGATCTTCATTCCTTTGTGTAGATCCAGGTTTCTATCTGGTATCATTTTCCTTCTGCTTGTCAGACTTCTTTTAACATTTCCTATAGTGCAGGCCTACTAGTAATAAATTCTTTTAGCTTTTATACTCTTTTTAAAAATCCTTATTTCACCTTTTTGAAAAATACTTTTGCCAGGTAGCAAATTCTAGACTGATAGTTTTCTCTTTTAGTGATTTAAGAATGTTACTCCTTTGGATTGTTGCTGATGAAAATAGTCTGTCATCATTATCTTTATTCTTTTGGTGTAATGGATGTTTTTCTCTGACTGCTTTCTATTCATCATTAGTTTTAAGCAGTTGGATTATGATATCCCCTCATGAAAGTTTTTTTTCACGTTTCTTGTGCTTGAGGTTCTGGGATCTAGTGTTTATAGTTAGTTTTTCATCATATCTGGAAAATTTGGGGGTGTTACATTTCTTCAAATAATTTTTCTGTCCCCAACTTCTTCCTTCAGAGACTCCAATTATTAGTATATTTGCCCTCTTGATATTGTCCCACAGTCAACTGGTGTTTTATTATTTTTTTTCAGTGTAGCCTTTTTTCTTACTGTATTTCATTTTACCTAGTTTTTATTGCTATGTCTTTAAATTCAATCTTTTTGCCAGCAATGTTATGAGCAAGTATCACCATTAAGTATAATTTTCATCAAAGATATTGTTATTTTTATCTTTAGGAATTTGAACTGAATCTTTTTTATGTCTTCTATGTCTCTGCTTAACATGCTCAATCTTTCTGCCTGTGCCTTGAACATATGGAATACAGATGTAACTATTGTAATGTCCTTGTCTACTAATTCTATCTCCTTGACAGCTGTAGTTCAGTTTAAATTGATTGACTTTTTCCCCTTATTATGGACTTTATTTTCCTGCTTCTTTGCAGGACTTTTTTGCAGTAATTTTTGACTGAATGCCAGACATTTTAAAATTTACCTTGTTGGTTGCTATAAATATTCTTGAACTTTATTCTGGAACACTGTTAAGTTCCTTGGAAACCATTTAATCCCCAATCTTGCCTTAAAGCTTTTTTGGTGGAAATAGTAGCATTTAGTCCAGGGTTAATTTTTTCCCTACTACCGACACAAAATTCTTCTTAGTATTTTAACTGACACCCTATAAATTGTGAGTTTTCCACCCTGGTTTTTGGGAATAGGTACTAGCTTCATTCCCAGCTTTGCATGACCTCCAGGCACAGTTCCCTCTAATCCTTTCAGGTGTTTTTTTCCCCCTGGCTTTGGCATGAAATGATTACTCAACTGAAAACGTAATGGGGGCTCTTGCAGATCCCTTGAGTTTTCTCTCTGTGCATGTCTCTTCTCTTTCACACTCTTCCCATGAGCTCTATCAGCCTTGGCTTTCCCATCCTCATCCCAGCCACTACTGGGTAGCTGTGGTACTGATAGCAGCAGCCTGAATTAATACTCATAAAATTGATAAGCTTATATATCAAAAAAATCTCATTATGGGTTAATATTTGAAATGACTTGGTTTCTGTCCAAATTCTTCTTCTTTTCATAAGTTAGGAGAAAAGTTTATGTATCTGGTTGATGAGGTTACTTGGCCTGGGGAAGGAATAGGAAGAGTCTACCCATTTCAGGGGGCCCACTTTAAAAGGGAGTACCAAGACAGGATAGAGTGAGAGCTAAAGAGAGCAGAAAGCCAAAGGTTAGGCCAGATGGGTCTAGGTGTAGGAAGCCAGATGACCAAACCAAAGTGGCAGCAGTAGATGATCTTTCCTCCAGGAAACTATCTCGGTCACTCCCCATCCCCTACTTCTGGAGTAGTCGCTCTTCATCTGTTACTGATAGCACCATGTTCTCTCCTTTTACATAGGGTTTATTACTGTATATGCCCTGAATATTTTTCTATGTCCTCTGGCCTTTAAATTCCAAGAAGACAAGAATTATATTTGTTTGTTGTCATCCTGCTTGTTGCTAACATACTACCAGGCACAGAGGTGTTCAATAAATGTATGCTGAATAGATGCAACTCTATCCTGAAGTATTAGAGGAAAAGTCAGGTTTCTTCTGAGATCAATGTCATTGAACTTCTCTATTACATTTAACATAATGATTTCTGTGTTCTTTTTTCTATTTCACACTTTTCTCCCTTGGCTATGTTCTCTCCTCATTCTTTCCCAATCTTTCAGCTTTTCTTAGACCCTGCCCACTCCTTAAATCTGGGCTGCCAAACTCAGTAACTATAGTGGCCCAGGAGGTGGTGTAAACAAACATTCTTGTTGATTATAAGAAAATTTGGAATGAAGTAGTCTCTGGCCAAATTGGAGAATATAAGCCTTAGCTAAAAGTTTCAATATATTTTTTAATTAAAAAAATTCTGAGCTGGCCATACTATATGTATTTTTCTGATTCAGCAGCTTTCAGGCTTAAATGTTGGTTCTTAGGGTTTTGTTTTCTCCCTGGGGTTCAACATTGTTGGTATCCTGATAATTTCTGACCTCCAAACTGGACAAGAAAGCAGCTTGGAGTTATATATTCATTTCAAATTTATTATGTCCCCAATAGAATTCATCTTGCTCCAAAAATTCTATGTTCTCATCTCTTTCGTTTTTAGTAAACTGGCACCACAATCTTCTCATTCACCTAGCTTGCAATTTGGAATCATCATAGATTTCACTCATATTTTTCAATCCTCACAATCTGTCCCTTTGTCATCTTGACAAAGGGACAGATTGACAAAGGGACAATCTTGACAAAGATGACAAGAACCACCATTTGTGGTTCTTGTCATCCTCACTGTTATAAGTTTAATTCAAGTTCTTATTATTTCTCATCTGGTCTTCTGCTTTAGTTCTCTGTCTGTGATCCTCAAACCTGGATGTGAGTCAGAATCACGTGGGGCATTTTGTAAAAATAAATTTCCCAGTTCCCATCTCAAACCTACTGAAGCATAATCTCAAGGAATGTACCTAGAGCACTCACAATTAGTTAACTAAACCAATGTGATAGATTTTAAAAAAATTCATCAATATTCTTATTGTTATTCAACATAGTGCTGGAAGTCTTACCCAGAGCAATCAAAGAAATGAAGGGTATCCAAATGGGGGCAGAAAAGGTTAAACTATGGCTCTTTGCTGATGATATGATCTTATATCTAGAAAATCCCAAAGATTCTGCCAAGAGACTCCTGGAATTGATAAATTTAGCAAAGTCTCAGATTACAAAATCAAAGTACACAAATCAGTAGCATTCCTATCCACCAACAACAGTAAAATCGAGAACCAAATCAAAGACTCAATATACCCTTCACAACAGCAACAAAGAAAATAAAATACCTAGGAATATATTTAACCAAGTTGATGAAAGACTTCTGCAGGGAGAACTACAGAACACTGAGGAAGGAAATTGCAGAGGATATAAACAAATAGAAAACCATACCATGCTCATGGGCAGAATTAACATCATTAAAATGTCTATACTATACAAAGTGGTTTACAGATTCAATGGAATCTCCATTAAAATACCAATATCATTATTCACAGATCTAGAAAAAATAATTCTACAATGCATATGGAACCAGAAAAGATCCATATAGCCAAAGCAACCTTAAGTAAAAAAAAAAAAAAATCAAATTGGGAGACATCAATTTATCAGGCTTCAAGCTATACTACAAGCTATAGTAACTGAAATAGCATGTTACTGGCACAAGAACAGAGACATAGATCAAGGGAACAGAACAGAGAACCCAGATATAAAACCATCCTCATATAGCCATCTGATCTTTGACAAAGCAGACAAAAACATATACTTGGGAAAAGAATCCCTATTCAATAAATGGTGCTGGGAAAATTGGGTAGCCACATGTAGAATGAGTGAAACAGAAGCCACATCTCTCACTATTCACAAAAATTAATTCAAGATGGATAACAGACTTAAACCTAAGGCATGAAACTATAAGAATTCTAGAAGAAAATGTTAGAAAAATTCTTATAGATATCAGCCTAGGCAAAGAATTTATGAAGAAGACCCCAAAAGCAATCACAGCAACAACATAAATAAATAAATGGGACCTGATCAAATTAAAAAGCTTCTGCACAGCCAAGGAAACAATCAATGGACAACCTACAGAATGGGAGAAAATATTTGCATACTGTATGTCAGATAAAGTGCTGGTAACTTGAATCTACAAAGAACTCAAGCAAATCTGCTAGAAAAATTCAAACAACTCCAACAAAAAGTAGGCAAAGACACGAACAGAAACTTTTTGAATGAAGATAGACTAATAGCCAACAAACATATGAAAAAATGCTCAATGTATCTAATCATTATGGAAATCTAAATCAAAATCACAATGAGATATCACCTAACTCCAGTGAGACGGTTCTTATAAAAAAGTCCCAAAACAACAGATGCTGGTGTGGATGCAAAGAGAAAGGACACTTATACACTGTTGGTGGGACTGAAAACTAGTACAACCTCTATGGAAAGTAATATGGAAATACTTCAAAGAACTAAAAATAGACCTATCATTTGATCCAGCAATGCCACTACTGGATATTTACACAAAAGAAAAACAGACATCTTATAAAAAATACACTTGCACTAGGATGTTTATTGCAGCACAACTCACAATTGCAAATACGTGGAAACAACGCAAGTGCCTATCAATACCTGAGTGAATTAATAACATGTGGTGCACCATGGAGTACTACTCAGCCATAAAAAGTGGTTAACTAATACCTCTTGTATTAACCTGGATGGAACTGGAGACCATTCTTCTAAGTGAAGTATTGCAAAAATGGAAACACAAACACCACATGTGCTCAATACTAAATTGGAACTAATCCATCAACGCTTATGTGCACATAAGGAAGTAAAACTCAACAGAAATCAAGCAGGTGGGAGGAGGAGGAGGAGATAGGTAAATTCACACCTAACAGGTACCATGCACAATATCTGGGTGATGGGCACACTTATAACTTTGACTCAAACTGCACAAAAACAAATTATGTAACCAAAACATTTTTACCCCATAATATTCTGAAATGAAAACATATATATTCTTATTGTGACATCGTATCAGTCTGTATTTCTTATATAAAAACCCGTTGGCACCCAGGCTGCTCTCCTCTTTCCTATTCCTAGTGGAGAGTGCACCACTGGAATGTGACAAAGGGAAACCACAGTTCCAGGTGCTGCAGTACAGCCCAGAAATGCGTCAAGCTCAAGAACTTTTATAAGGACTGTGTAAGTCAAGATGTAATATGATTCAGTATTATGAGTTAGAAAATCATCCAGCTAAACTCTGCAGAATTGAAAACCTGATTGCAACACTGAGTTACGAAATCCTCAAAAAATAGTTTATCCTTTTTGTGGCTTGGATGGATAGATTGTTATTGATGGATTATTTGTAATAAGACTTTCTGTCGGTTTTAGTGAGAGTTTTGACCTAGTTCTGGAAACTAGTGACAATGTGAAACTCAGAATTGCCTACATTGAATGGAACCTCTGCTCAGGAACTGGTGAAAACCTCTCAGATACAGTGAAAATAGCTCTCCATTTAATTGTTCTAGCATTTGATCTCTAACAGAAAAACATTCTCTAACAAGTAGCACATTTTATAAGTAGATGAAAAATAAAGCTAAACTAACAGCTTATTAACTAAATAACAGGCAGTTTTTTTCTTAATAAAGTTTCTACTTATAAGAAATATTCTGTTTTCAAAATGACACTGCTGATTGACAACCCAATTTTTTAAAAAATTTTGACCCCTGGAGGCAGCACAGCTGTAAGTGATGAAGCAGCGCCATCGTGTGGCTTGAGTGAAACATGACTTCTAGTGTTTCCCAGCCAATAGTTCTCACATTTCCTTGCCTTTGGAACAATTGAACTCATAATGGCTTCCCTGTTTCATCTCCATCCAAATACAATACACACGTGCTGGAATCTTCTCGGGTAAGCCTGGACAGAGTGCTATTTCCGCAAGTGCGAATTTTAGCTTCTTTTGGAGTGACTTAGGAGCACAGTGCCCGCCCTCTTGTGGTAGATCTGTCACTTTGCAAAGACAGTGGTAAATTCCAGAAACAATCCTAAATTAGACTCTACGAATTTGAATATTGTCATGTGGTTGGGTGGGCATTTGAGAATCCACATAGAAATCACAAAGGCAATACTAATAGGCTTTCATATTTTCTATTAGTATTACATAATGACAGGAAATTTTATCTTAACGTTTTAAAAGAAACTTGTTATAAAGTATTGGTTTTGAACCCAGATAGTGTTTCCTTTAGAGTGTCTTGTGGACATTAGAGAAATATATTGAAAACAATGACATAGCTAAGTATTTTTATCAACTTCAAATTGAGACAATTAAACAGACGCTAAAACTGACCAAAATTTATTGTCTATGTCCATTTGTGAGAAATGCTGCTAAATTTACATTTTCTCTCTCAATAACCTGCTAGCAGCTGTCTGGCATAATAAAAACATATTTCATTTATTATTTTTTAATGAATAGAGAATTTCACATTATATTATCTGTCTACTAGAATTCAGATATCATCCTTCTTATGAAATAGATGGGTTAAGTAATGAAAGCTGTGTAAATTAATTTTCATATTTTAAATGCACTTAAAAGGCACTTATTACATTAAAAGATAAAGTCCTCACTTTCAAGGAGTGTACTGACTAATGAAGCAAATAACTACCTACTATATTTTTTTTTTGAAAAATGAATCAGATTATTCACAAACTGGATTTATCTAATAAAAAACTACATATTCAGTTTTCCCCAAAGGAGGTGTGCTTCTATGGGTAATTTTGCTATTTTTTTTAACTTTCTTTGATAAAGAGAGTATCAGTGAATGTTTAACTTAATATAAAATTGTTTGCATATATTCCTGCCTCCTGAAAAGTTATAGAGGTTAGAAATTTGAGATCATTCAGAGATGAGAAGTTTCATTTTTCACATCATTGTCTTAGCACACAATCTTCAGAACAAAGTAGGTGACACTAACTTCTACTTTAGGGGCCACTGCTAGCCATTCTACAACTTTATAGGAGCTGGGGCCTGGAAATTAGTAGACCAATTCTGGGAGGATCGGATTCTGCAAAATTAAATACCCATAGAAAATAGGATGAGGTGGCTCAAATCTGTAATCTTAGCACTCTGGGAGGCCAAGACAGGAGGATTGCTTGAGAACGGGAGTTCAAGACCAGCTTGGGCAGCATAGCAAGATCCCATCTCTACTGAAAATAAGAAAAATTAGTCAGGTATGGTGGCATGTGCCTATAGTCCCAGCTACTCGGGAAGTTGAGGCAGGAGGATCTCTTGAGCCCAGAAGTTTAAGGTTGCTGTGAGCTATGATGAAGCCACTTCACTCTAGTCTAGACAACAGAGCAAGACCCTGTCATTAAAAACAAAAACAACAACAAAAATAAACACAGGAAATAGCTAAAAGAGAGGATTTTGAATGTTCCCAACACAAAGAATTGATAAATGTTTGAGGTGATGGGTATGTTAGCTACCCTGATTAGGTCATTACACACTGTTTATGTGTATCAAAATATCACACTGTGCCCTATAAAGATGTATAATTATTATGTGTCAATTAAAAATATACTCATAGGATTTTGCTTCCTCAATTGGGGGGTTTGAGATTGAATTTATGCACACCTAACATAATAATACTTTATTTATTTATTTATTTATTTTTTAAGGTGAGAAGATACATATATTTAGAATTAGCCAGCTGGACTCTGTTTAGATGACCCCAATTTTGTTGGCAACATCCAAAGCATCATAATCAGGAGCCAGTCGAACATATGCCTTCTTCTCTCCATCAGGCCTGATCAGGGTGTTGACCTTGGCCACATCAATGTCATAGAGCTTCTTCACAGCCTGTTTGATCTGGTGCTTATTGGCTTTGACATCTACAATGAACGCAAGGGTGTTGTTGTCTTCTATCTTCTTCATGACAGACTCAATGGTCAAGGGGAACTTGATGATGGCATAGTGGTCAAGCTTGTTTCTCCTGGGGGCACTCTTCCGAAGATACTTGGCTGCCTCCGGAGCCGCAGTGTCTTTGGCCGCCTGAAGGTGGGTGATGTACGGATCTTCTATTTTTTGTGGCTGTGGACACCTTTTAGCACTGTCTTCTTGGCCTTCAAAGCCTTTGCTTTGGCTTCGGCTTTGGGAGGGGCAGGAACTTCCTTCTTTGCCTTCGGCACCATCTTGTGAAAAGGATCATAATAATACTTTAATTCAGGAAGAAATAAAGCATGCCGAGAATTAGGTTTGTGTTTTCCAGTGCCCTGTTTCTGGAACACAAAGCCAGAAAGAATATTTCTTTATGTGTTTTCCTCTTTGGTTTTGATTGGAAGGATTCTAGAAAGATGCTAGGTTGAAACTTTCTCCCACACTGGTTTGCTTTAATACGTGACTTCCCATTATTCCTTTCACACAGTGATTCCCAGATAGTCTCCCATGTGCTTAGCACATTCTAGGTACTTAGACCACAGTAGCGTGAGGGGAAAATTTATAATCTGCTTCTCAGTATTTACAGTCTGGTCCAAAAAAGTGTCAATATAAGAAATAATGAGGAGCAATAGAAAATGAAATACACTCAATGGCATAAGGTGTATTTCCTCGTGGGTGGAGAGGATGCCCTTTCCCAAGGCCGCACTCTTCATGTCCATTTTCTCATTTAACCCTCAAACGTCTGCGAGGAATTTGCGGACATAAAAGGGTATCATGCCGAAGGTCATGTACCAGTCAGGCAGAGACTCTGGGATGATAATTACAAAGGTACTAATAACGCAATTATAAAAACAAGGTGATATAACGTCATGAGGTTCACCTACGTGCCATTTACTACACTAGATAACAATCCCATGAAGTAGGAATTCTATGAAGTACAATCATTTTTATTTTGTACAGGAGAAAACTGAAGTTTATTGAGATTAAATTATTTCTCTTCATTTCCCCCTTAAAAGAATGAAAACTACCCCTGTTTAGACTCAGTTCCATCTGAAATTTAGGCCCATACTCTTGGTGCTCCTCTGGGATTCTCTTGCATCTGGACACTGAAGCCTATAATTTCGGCAATATTCTGCCCTCTTCAGTATTTCTTCTTCTTCCACGGCATGAATCATTACACCAGGGAGAGTTCTGTGAGGATATCTACAGCCTAAAAAGTTCTTTAGGGCAAGACGTAATGTCGTCTAAGGAGCTTCTTGTTCAGAGCCACATGTCTCTAAAGGGTTTAATTCTTCAGTGTTTCCCACTGGTCACCAGAAAGGACATCCTGGCAAAATAAAGTTTGGAAAACACTTGGTTCCATGACATTAAAAAGATGTTGAGGTTTTTTTTGTTTTTAATTGCAGGAATGCTCAGGATCATTAAGAAGTTGTAGTAGTAATTGTAATACTGCTTGTTAACATTTATTGAGCACATGAGAGATAGAAGCTTTTCTGCTGCATGTTTCATATATGGCACCTCATTTAGTGCTCACAAAAATGAGAGGAAGAAACTATTATTAGCCCCATTTTATAGGTGAGAATATGAAGGCAGAACAGTTAGGTAACTTGTCCAGGGGAAGAACTGCCTCTGATGGTTATAAATCTCCATGGGACCTTGGGAACTCTTCGGTTCACAGCATTTCTCAAGCATATTTGAATTTTGAGCCCTGTTTGGTTACGGTAAATCATGAGATTAGTTTCTTCAGGACACGCTTTGATAAATACCACTGTAATAATAAAAATTAATATTAAGAAGCACTATATTGCCAGCCCAGCACTAAATGCTTTGCATGAAATATTTAATTAGTCCTTGGGTATTAGTATGATCTCCTTTTAGGGTGAAAAACCAAAACCTGAGAGCAGGTAAGAGACTTGCATAAAATTAGGGAGATGAGTAACAGCGCTCCCCAGGCTGGGCCTAAGACTCCAGCGTCACCCTCCTCTCCTGTCATGTGGCTCCATCAGCCACCAGGTGTCTGTGCTTCGGCCCAACTTCCTGCTTTCTAGGAAGCAGAATCTTGATTTGAAGGGCGCTAGGAAGATACCAGAGACCAGGAGAGGAAGGATCACAGAACACAGGCGCGCTTTGTCAGCAGGAAAGGAAGACCGCAGACTGTAGGTCTGCATGGGACACAGAGGGACGCTGGTAACGGCCAGGTGCGGGCGCCAGGGACAGACCTGAGCAGAGGCTGGGAAGTCACCTCAGGCCAGAGCTAGAGCTAGAGGGAGCGGGGGAGAAGTGAGGAGATCCGAAGTTAAAGGTTTGCGTTGAGGCTTGGAGTAAGTCAGGGGTAAGTGCAAAGAATGCCTCAGAAGTCTAACATGGCCTTGACGACCTCTCTGAGGGGACCAAGTGACATTGTGGGGAGAGGGCAGCACCACGCCTGTTGTCACGTGTGGAGCATGCTTCCTGCCTGCCAGCCTCAGTTGCGTGGGGGTGGGGGTCAGGTTGAGGGTCAGGTTGGGGGTAGGGGTAGGGTCAGGTTGGGGGTCAGGG
>VSMD01010667.1:0-20186 GCA_008750895.1 Mirza zaza
ACTTTATTGCACAGGCTAGAGTGAGTGCCATGGCGTCAGCCTAGCTCACAGCAACCTCAAACTCCTGGGCTCAAGCAATCCTAACTGCCTCAGCCTCCCAAGTAGCTGGGACTACAGACATGCGCCACCATGCCCGGCTAATTTTTTTTTTCTATATATATTAGTTGGCCAATTAATTTCTTTCTATTTATAGTAGAGATGGGGTCTCGCTCTTGCTCAGGCTGGTCTCGAACTCCTGAGCTCAAACGATCCGCCCACCTCGGCCTCCCAGAGAGCTAGGATTACAGGCTTGAGCCACCGCGCCCGGCCTGGTTTTGATTTTCATTTTCCTTATAGCTAATGATATGGAACATCTTTTCATGTGCTTATTGGCTCTTCTTCTTCTTTCTTCTTCTTCTTCCTCCTTCTTCGCCAGGGTCTCACTCTGCTGGCCAGGCTGAAGAACAGTAGTGTGATCATAGCTCACTACAGCCTCCAACTCCTGGGCTCAGGCAATCCTTCTGCCTTAGCCTCCTAAGTAGCTAGGAATACAGGTGCATGCCACCATGCCCAGCTAATTTTCAAATATTTTTTTGGTCTTGCTATGTTGCCCAGCTTGGCATAAGGCATTACCCCTGCTTAAAACCTGTTTTGCCCTTACCATCCACAATCCTGGAAAGCTTGAAAGAACAAATGGCATCCTTAAATTAAAATTAGCAACACTTTCAGAAACCCTTGAGCTCCCTAGCCAAAGGTACCCTCTGAATCCCTTACAGCCATATGATTCACTCCCTTGAGTGACACATCAGTTCTCCCCCTAAGAATGGGTAACAGGAAGGCCCACTCACATAGGGATTTCACTTCCAATACTAGACTCTACCCAGCTCTATACAGGCCTGGTGAAAGAACTCATTTGCTATCCCCAGTCTTATCACCAACAGGTTAAGGCCACCTTCCCACAATATCTTCCTAAACAGCCTTTTCATTATGTTAAACCATGAGATTTTGTCTATTGGAAGAGAGACATCAAAGAAAAATTCCTCTTGAATTTCATTGCAAGGGACTTTATCAGGCACCCTTAGCAATAAATACATAAGTGAAATTCCAGGGAGTCAGTCCTTGGGTATACATTTCACAACTAAAGGTGCAATTAAGAATTGATGCGACTAGAAGGCCGCTCCAATAGAAAACCACAAACTGGGGATTCTCCAGGATATTACATATGCTGCTGATCTTCAGAACTATACTGGGGACCCAAGCCTTCAGAACAAATGAACTTGAATAGCGGATAGCCTCTGCCCAAGATGTCAGACCAAGACCTCTGTAGAAATCCTGTTTTGTTTTTCATCTGCTTGCTTATAGCCGTTTGTATTCTCATTTTCTTTTGACCCCTCAGTGCCATCTACCCACAGTGGCCCTTTTTCTCTTTTCTTTCATCTTTATTATAATTGTTAGAACATATTCATTCTAATACCATTCTTGGGTTATCCCTAACAGTAGCCACTATGCTCAATCTTACCAATATTGGATATGCTATCCAGCACCAGACACCGTGATAAATACATCTGAGTGATTCTGGTTTCATCAAGTGAAACTATAGGGGATTATAGCTAATGGCTTTTCCACTTGCACCTACAGGGACAAATGACCTCAAACAAATCAACCTGTGACTTTACTGGTGTCCCTCTCTCCTAGAAAAAGGACCAATTATTGCAATCTGTTGGTCAGACTCTAGGAAATTCTAAATTTAAATTCAGCAGCCTTTATAGCGCAATGGATTGGTTACTCATCACCTAGAAGAAACTAATAGAGATCCAAATATGTAACACAGCTAATGTAAGGCCTTGGTTCCAATCTTGACTTACGAACAATTCCTTTTTTTTCTGGATCTGTATGCCCCGCTACTGAGTTCGCTTACTTTGCAGCCAGGAGACTTGATTTTGTTCTCTTCAGACTAAAACCTCGCACATTTTAGGAAGAGTATTCCAAGACTTGCCGGCATACAGAAATTCTAACTCTATAAGTCGTCAATGTTGGAAATTCCAATTCAGACATGAGTTTCAAAATGAGGTTATTCTTGATTATTCAGGCACCCTACCTTGCAGGAATGGCTGCCTCCTTGTTTATGTGAACAATCAGAACAGTGTTCCAATGGTGGGAAATAAAAAGCCTGTAAGACTCTGCCACAGTTATTAATGACACCACCTCTACCCTAGATGGAATGCAGATCTGTCTCAATTCATTGGTGTAAGTGGTGATAGGCAAATGCATTGTTCTAGATTTCTTATTGGCTAATAATGGTAGCATCTGTGCCATTGCTATTACTGCTTTCTATACTCAGATCACTGAAACAGGCTTGGTAAAATAGGCTATACACCACCTTAAGAAAAACACTTCTTTGCTTAATGCTTCTGCATAGCTTCTCTCTCATGAGGTGATGCCATGAGAATACAATAAAAAGATCAAGAAGATTGTGTGGCAGAGTTTACTATGGAAACAACTGAACAATCCCCAAGTAATAAAGATCCGGCTCTCTAGCCTTCCCTGAATTGGTCAACCTCTCTCAAGCAAGAGGATGAACAAAAGGGAAACCTGGAAAACTAAATATACAAACACACCATATATGACAATGGAACTCTGACCCATACTTCTGCAACAACCATCCTGAAGGCCAAACCACAACCTCTACAGCAATTGGCTCAGAACAGTCTGAATGTGGTCAATAATTTTGCCCCCATTTCCAACTCAGAACCAACCACAGAAAACCAAATATGCTCCCAAACCGATCATATAAGATGTCCTACTTCTATTTATTGCACCTCGGCTTTTACATGCCAACGACTTCCAGTCAGGGAATAATTGAAGCTCCCCTCGTCCAATATAAAGCTTTCTTGCTCTCTGCAAGCATTTGGGTCCACTGCCAAATGGAGGTGATTGTGGGTGACAACTTTGTTATAGAACTCTCTGAATAAATAGCCTCTGATTGTACTCATTTGGATGTTCTCCATTTCTTTCTATAAATGGAAAGGCTTCATCTTATAGAGGAGAAAACTGAGACCCAAAGAGTGTCATGGATGTGTCATTCCCACATGGCTTCAAAGTATTTAGGTCTTATGGCACAGATTCCTGGTCTCCAGCAATGTCCATCTTCTTCTTCCTTAGTAATAGAATTCCCACATTTTAGGTGGGCCTATTGCTGCCCAGGAAAAAGAGAATTTCCAGCCTGCCTTGCCATTAGCAATGGCCCTGAAACTAAGTTTTTGCCAGTGGTTTGTAAGCAGAAGTGATGTACTGCAATTGTTTGCTGAGGATTATCTAAAGTACAGTTTTAATGTCTGTGGCTTGTTTATTTGAATAATAATTGAACCATTTTTATATTGATTTGGGTATGTGCTTATATAATAAAGAACTTGAACTTCCTGATGGATAGGAGTGCCTTGTTATTCATGGTGGCCCCCTTGCACTATACCTGATAGTTTATGCTAATTAGGTGACTCATAGTTGGCTTTTAGATTATGCTAATGAATACAGAATGGTAGCTGGCTGTGCCAGAAATACCAACCATATGATTAGAGAGGATTGGGGCTTTGAGCCATGTGATATCAGCTCAACTTCCAGGGAAGGGAGAGGGAGCTGATGATTGAGTTCAATTGTGTGGTCAATGATTCAATCATTCATGCCTATGTAAAGAAACCCCCATCAAAACTCTGAACATCAAAGCTCCAGTGAACTTCCCTTGTGCGCATTACTCTGTGTACTGTCACACACAATGTGCCAGCAGGGTAACATGTTTCTTGGGAAAACAGGAGCTTTGCACTTGGGACACTCCCAGACTTAGCCCTATGCATGTCTTCTTTAGGCTGGTTCTGATGTGTATCTTTTTACTATAATAAAAAGTAAAAAAATTTCATAAATATATAACCTTCCTGAGTGCTGAGAATCATTCTAGTGAGTTAACCAACTACGGGGTTAGTGGGAACCCCTGAATTCATAGCAAGCTTGTCAGAAGTGAAGGTGGCCTAGGAATTTCCGAATTTGTGATTCGAGTCTGAAGTGAGGGCGGTCTTGTGGGCTACTATGTCCTTAACCTGTGAAGTTTGGCCTAACACTGTGTAGTTGGTACCAGAAGTCAATATAGTTCTACAAAATAAAACAGCACTAAATTCCTATGTAAACACACACTGCCCCCAACTTACCCCTAAAAGATGGAACAATGCTAATCTATATTGGAAATTTGAAAAATAACTATAGGAAGCAACATTCCATTTTTCTAAGGAAATATTTAATTGGTAGTTGTCTAGAAGAAAAGCTTTTCATCTAGTACAAAAAATGTGAAGTCATTTGGAAGCACTGAGAAAACCTGGGCAATACAAGTTATTTTTCGAATTAACACATGGTTAGTGACCATCTACCATGTGCTCATTTCTGAAAGTATGAGACATGACTTGAAGCAACTGACAGTTTGGTTTAGGAGATGAGAAAGTGGTGAGATAATAAACAAAAAATTATTTAAGTAGACCAAAACAGTGATAAGAGTTATCATAAATCCAGATAGCCCATGCAAACAAAAAATGCTTTTATAATTGCAAATGAGTAAGAAATGACTTCACATCAGTGTTCAAGAGAACAATTCCCCAAGGAGGGGGCATTTGCACAGGGTTCTGACTCATTATGTAGGCTGAGTGGAGAAGGCAGGTAGAGAAGGCATCTCAGACTGATGGAACAGCTAAGGTAAAGGCTTGCAGACTGGGAAGTATAGGTAGAAGTGTGTCTGAGGATATCAACAGAGCTAGTTCATCTGTAATAGAGGCTCTTATCCAGAGCAGCAGGAGGTTAGGGTAGACTGAAGATGGCATTAAATGCCAAACGGACGCATGGGGATTTATCTTGTAGGCAGTGCAAAGGATTTTGGGAAGGGGTAATGGGTTCAAACTGATGAGAATGGTTAACATGGCAGGGATACACAAGAGGAAGAGACAGATTTGGGGCAAGGACCAGTTACAAAATTGTGGCAAGCATCCAGGTATAAGGTGACATGGATGGGTGTTAGAGAAAAGTCCCAGGGGGAAAAAGGAGACATGGAGTAAACCAAGCTATTACTAGTGTAAAGTATTTGCCATTTCTGCTCCTGTGAACCTTGGCTTTCTGGGAAGAAATTCCCATATGATTTTTGGGCCCTAAGACTGGCATCCTGACCTCAGCTGTATGGTACCTCCAGATTCAGATGCTTCCTGTACATCTTACCTGCCTTACCCCAACCTCATGGACCCTTATGCCAGTCTGTCTGCATGGACCCACTTTTAGCTGGTTCCCTGAATTCCAGGCTCAGCTTCCTCCTCTGAACTTTGAATATTTGAAGGACTGTCCTACTATGAGCTAATCCTTATCAGGCAAGACTCCTCTGGTCTATGCCAGCTCCTGGTCTTGGCTTCTCCACCTAAGATGCACAGCCAACATGGTATAGACTTAAAGAAGAGCCTGACAAGGTTCTGAGACCCAGTAAATTTTGGGTTAACCATTTAATATTACAGAAAATAAAAAGTAATACAAAAGATACACAGATGGCTTGAAGTAACAAACAAGATGGTTAGTTTTGTAAAAGTTGGTATAGCTGTATATTTGATGTTTTAAATGATTTTATTGAGGTGTAATTTACATACCATCAAACTCACCCATATTAAGTGTTCAATGATTTTTAATGAATTTACCAAATTCTTCACCCATCACCACCATCCAGTTTTAGAACATTTCCATCATCCCAAAAAGATTCCTCATAACATTTGTAGTTGCCCTCAGTTGCCTCTCCTAGGTCACCACTAATTTACTTTGTCTCTGAAGATCTGCCTTTTTGGACACTTCCCACAATGGAATCATATAATATGTGGTCTCTGGCACCTGCCTTTTTTCACTTACAGTGTTTTTGAGGTTTTTATTTTTTAATAATACCCATATTTTAGTGATTTTTATGTTTAAACAAACACTGTTTTCATTTCATTTCAAAAAATTCTAAACCCAACCAGATACAGTGGTAGACACCTATAGTCCCAGCTACTAAGGAGGCTGAGGTGGCAAGATAACTTGAGCCCAGGAGTTCCAATCCAGCCTGGGCAACATAGCAAGACCTCATCTCTAAAAAAAATATTTTAAAAAATTTCCAAATCCAGCATCATAAATACATACAGAAAATTGCTTTTTGTTCAAACATAGACTACTCCCATTGCCTCACAGAGAAAAGTAACATGTGTTATAGAGAAACAAGCACATGGGGGTATTGTACAGGGAAGGCCTTCAGTGTCTCAATCCTCAAACTATAAATGTGAACCAAAGGATCTATAGGCAAGGACATGGCACTTTCTGAACATCAGTTTCCTTAGCTCTAAAATATGGCTGGGCTAGATCACTGGTGGCTCTCTACCTTTCTCAGCCTCCATCCTCCTCACCCAGGCAGTAATACTATGTCTTATCAGTACAGGATGGGAGTCAGTGCACAGTGATACAAAGTACAGTTATACAAATGCCTCCCACCAGGTAGAAAAACCACCAGATGACGTGATTTCTCAGCTTCCTATCAGCTCTAGTTTTATGAATCTCAAGTCTGAAAGGAAGTTTCCTCACTAAGCCTCATTAAGCCCCCAGAGTTTCTCTTGGAGGTTAAGACTTAATTGTATGCTGAGGCCTGACCATACTAGTGGGTTTTCTGAGTTTCACTAAATTCAAAGAGCTGCTGTAGCACAAATTCTCTGGTGTGTAAAAGGGTGAAATATCCACAAAGGCTTTCTCACATGCATCACATACCAATTTTCTAACTAGTAGGGAGAGTTCTCTGAGGTTTATAAAGCAATGAGATTTGCCTGAAGGTTTTCTCACATTCACCACTTTATAGGGTTTTTCTTAAGTATGAATTTTCTGAAGCTTAATAAGGGATGAGCTCTGACTGAAGACCTTCCC
The DNA here is from genome assembly GCA_008750895.1 of Mirza zaza. NCBI lineage: Eukaryota > Metazoa > Chordata > Mammalia > Primates > Cheirogaleidae > Mirza > Mirza zaza. The sequence goes on from VSMD01010667.1 coordinate 6,928, forward strand.
CCATTTCCTGTTTTCATAGAGCTTCTCTCTAGTATGTGTTCTTGACTTACCACACTTGCAGAATTTCTCTCCAGGATGAGCTATCTGATTTTTTAAAGGAACAGTATGTGACTGAAGGCTTGCCATACTCAGTACATTGATAAGTCTCCTCCCCAGTATAAATTGTCTGATATTGAATGACATGCATCCTCTGGCTGAAGCCTTTTCACATTCATTACATTCACATGGTTTCTCATTAGTATGGATTCTCCAGTGTTCAGTGAGAGAGGGGGTGTGGCTGAAATCCCACCTTCTCTCTTGAAATCAATAGGGCTTCTCTTTAGTATGTACTGTATGATGTGGAACAAGATGTACCCTCTGACCAAAGGTCTTCCCACATACATTACACGTTTAGCATCTCTCTCCAATATGAATTCTCTCAGGTTTGGTAATGTATGTACTCCAGCTGAAAGCCCTTCTACATTCACTGAATTCATAGGGTTTTTTTTCCAGCATGACTTTTCTGATGCTTAATAAGGGATGCAGTGTGAGCAAAGGCCCTTCCACATTCATTACATTTATAGGGTTTCTCTCCAGTATGAAATCTATAATGTTGGGTGAGAGATGAACTCTGGCTGAAGGCTCTCCCACATTTATTACATTTGTAAGGTTTCTCTCCAGTATGAAATCTATAATGCACAATGAGAGAAGAGCTCTGGCTAAAGGTTCTCCCACATTCCCTGCATTCATAGGGCTTTTCTCCAGTATGAGTCCTCTGATGTTTAATAAGGGATGAAGTATGACCAAAGGCTCGTCCACATTCATTACATTTGTAGGGTTTCTCTCCAGTGTGAAATCTATAATGTAGAACAAGAGATGAACTCTGACTGAAGGCTCTCCCACATTCACTGCATTCATAGGGCTTTTCTCCAGTATGAGTTCTCTGATGTTTAATAAGGGATGAAATATGACCAAAAGCTCTTCCACATTCACTGCATTCATAGGGCTTTTCTCCAGTGTGACATCGCTGATGGCGCCGAAGTTCTGATTGGAAATGGAAGGACTTCCCACATTCATTACATTTACAAGATTTCTTCTCTGGATGGGTTCTCTGAGAGTTATTACCTCCTGAAGTCTGTATGAATTCTGTATCACATTTATAGGACCCTTCTCTCATGCGAACACTTTGTTGCTTAACAAAGATGGATCTTAAGCCTAAACTTCTCTGAAATTCACTCCACTCATCTCTCCTAAGATTGGTAGATTTGTGAGTGGTTGACATTTTTTTCAGAGGTCTTTCCTGTTTTATCTGCTGCATCTCTAACTGCTCATCATAACCACACATTGCTTTCAGTTTGGAGGACCAGAGCTCATCTTGTGTATGTTTTTCCACTGATGCCACCTGGAATAATAATTCTTTTGAAATTCCCTGATTTGGAACTGATTCCTTGGCTTTAGGCCTCTTCTTTAAATCTGTTAAAAAAAAAAAAGACATTCTAGTATTACCTGTTCTATGTTCCATAGAGGAAATTAAACTCCTATAATTGATGTAAGATAATTAAGCTTAAAAATAACATCTAAAAGAGGTATACAGATTCTTTCAAGAATGGTTTACACCTGAAGATGATTTTGGAAGTGACAAGAACAAGTGATGAGCAGGTGACTGAAGATTAGGAAAACCCGAGAGAACTGTGTTTGGACTCCAGTAGACAAGGCAAGTCCAAGGACTATAATGATGAGAGGAGGGGAGGAAGGGTGATGAGGGAAAGACTGGGTTTAAGGGACAGGGATGAAATGAAATAGACAAAGTGTGGGATTGTAAGTCACCCTGTGATCTCCTTGGCCTAGATTACTGTAGCAGACTTCTATCCAGTCCTCCTACCTCTAGTATATCCTGAAACCCCTCATCATGTTCTTCTTCCCAAAATTCTTCTTTCCTTGTTTTTTTCCCAGTCTTAATCGTCCAAAGGCTCTCCTGTGCCTACAGGATAAACCCCGAATTTCTCACTCCAGCCCCACAATACTTAACCAGGATATTGCCCTTTTCTTCAGCTGGTGCCTTCAGCACAGAAGCTGGCTGCCTCCCTGTTTTCCATATATTCACATCCACTCTCATCACCTTCTTTCTTTAACACTTTGCACACCTTTCAAGGACAAGCTCATGTCCTCCACAAAGTCTTCCCTCAACATCTCAGTCTATATATATCATTATGCATTATGTTCATATACATATGTGTCATATTACTGTATTATACAATTGTGAGAGGCAAAATAATAATTCTCCCCAAAGATGTCCATGCCCTAAATCCCAAGAACCTGTGAATAGCTAACCTTACATGGCAAAAGGGATTTTGCAGATGTCATTAAGGGCACAGACTTTGAGATGGGGAGATTATCTGGGATTATTTAAGTAGGCCCAATCTAATCGCACGAGTCCTTAAAATTGGAGAATATTTCCTGGCTGGGCAGAGATGCAGTGTGAGGAGGACTCCAGTCAACAATGCTGGCTTTGAAGGTGGAGGAAGGACATCAGAGCCAAGGAGTGTGGCAATCTCTAGAAACTGGGAACACCCCTTGGTTTACAGCCAGCAAGCAAATGAAAACTTCAGTTTTACAAAAGCAAGGAATTGGTACTGCCAATGATCCAGATGAACAGCAAACAGGTTCTCCCCTAGACTCTCTAGAAAGGAACGCAGCCCTGTGGACACCATGGCTCTAACCATGTGAGACTCATGATCTATGAACTGTGAGATAATAAGTTTGTGTTGCTTAAAGCTACAAAGTTTGTGGTAATTTGTTTCATCAATAATATATAACTAATATAATAATAATAAATACACTTCTAAAGAGGGAAATGGCTGGCCACCCCTAACCAGTAGTGTCAGAGGCCAGACTTCAGAGAGATTCTGAATCAATAGGTCTTATATGCTTCCGGGGAGTCTCAATGTTTAACAAGCTCCTTGGGACATTCTGAAACACAGCCATGCTGTAGACCACTGTAAATAAACAGATATTGATCATAAGACTAGATCCAGATGTTAGACCCTTGATCTCATTCAGGAAGGAAATAAGAGCAAGTACCAACACAGAGAAGTTCTGCATCTCCCCTCTCTGTCTTATACTCTAGGCTCCTATGATGAGGCTAAGACTATCCTCTCAGGATTTAAGCATCACTTTTCTAAGCTTCAGCTCTGGCCTGAGGCTATGATTCTGCCTCAGAGATGAACTAGCACAGATTGTCACCTGCCTCCTGTATTCTTGGGCTACACACAACAGTCAGGAGAGCTTTCAGTCCAGAATTCTGCTCCAAGGAATAGAGCCTTCCAGGCACTCTCGAGTCACCTTTAGATGACTTGAGATACCATCAACAGCTGGCAAGGAGTAGTTCTTTTTCCTGGAACCACTTCTGTTGAGGTTCAGCCTAATCAAGCTTGAAGTATCCTCATCTTGATCTTCCTAACATCCTCTGTCTGTCCTTGCCCATAACCCTTTTGTTTCTGGGCTGCTCAACTGTTCTGCTTGATTCCTTACTAACTTCCTTAACCCTGATGATATGGTACTTGCCTGGCCCTATATTACTTTTGATCCATCTAACATGGACTATAAAACATCTAGTGATGCCATATGGCACCAAAAACCCAGAAGGTGTGGGCAGAAATGGATATTAAAGGAAGGGTAAACACTAGAATAGAAAATGAACATTTCCTCTTCTGATGCCAGAAATAATTACAAAATTTAAAATGCTGGAGCTAAGGACTAATGCTAACTGGTCTCACCTACTGAAAAGACAGCTCCCTGACCAAGGGTTCAGGAAAACTTTCTACCATGAGAGGGGCCTTATAATGTACAATGCTGTTTAGCTTTCACTCACTCACCTGACTGGGCACCTACTGAGATTTTTCTCTCCAACACACACGGCTCTTTCCCTTCCTCCAACTGGCAGATCACATGTGGTTTGGACACTGGAAAACCTGATGGTAAAGAAAGAAAAGGATTGTGACTGTGTGTGCTGGCAGCCAAGTCCTTGGACTTTGATCTTCAAGGTGAAAAAATATTGTAGGTGTTGGAAGCCTCCAGAGAATAGGCATTGTGAAATGTCAGGAGGAGAGTCAGTAAACTTGCTATTTCAACTCTGCAAGAAACAGAACTTTTCCTAGAACGAGGAGCAGAAATAGTGTATCTCCAGGCTCCACAGAGAATGTAAATGTCAGATTCTGGAACTCCAGGGCAAAATTTAGCAACAGGCCTAGACACCCCTAGCACTTAAACACCAAGGAAATCAAGGCCTGCTGGGAAGGCGTTGGGCTTTGGAGACACAGCACTCACCCAGGGAGGCCAGGTTCCTGAAGTTCTCCAGCATCACCTCCCTGTACAAATCCTTCTGAGCAGGGTCCAGCTGCCCCCACTCCCACTGGTTAAATTCCACAGTCACATCCTCGAATGTCATCAGGTCCTGAAACACAGAAGAAACTCATGTACCCTCGAGGAGCACACTCATGGCCCTGAGCAGAAGAGTAGACAGGCATCTGAGGAGAACCTCAGGATGTACAAGAAGTGATTTCAAGAGTTCCTAGCTACCCCAGTGCCCACAGAGTTGTAGGTTTCATCATCACAAAAGTATTTTCAACTGCTCCAGGGATTGTATCATCCTTACTACTTGGTATCCCACCCAGTGCCCACTTACATGCCTATCCACATCAAGCCACTAGGACTTATCATCAGGGTCTCAGGAGAATCAGGCCTACAGAGACATTCTGCTTAGGTGGGAGAGGTGAATGTAATATGTTTCCTCATTTGTCAAGAGGTTTTATTCTAATATGCTTTGCAGTCTCAAATGCATAAGTATCAATAGTCTTCTAATAAATTTATGACCTACAATTTTAAGGACAGTTTTTACTAAGGCCAAATGAAATCATTTGGGGCCTATAATAATTGATCCCCCTACCTGCCAGTCAGCACACATTTATATTGAATCAATAAGTTTTGAATGGGCCACGAGTGTTGGTTTATGCCTGTAATACTAGCACTTTGAGAGACTGAGGCAGGAGGATTGCTTGAGGCCAGGAGTTCAAAATTAGCCTAAGCAATAGCAAGGCCCTGTGTCTACAAAAATTTTTTTAAAAATTAGCCAGGCGAGGTGGTGTGCCTATTGTCCCAGCTACTAGGAAGGCTGTGGCAGGAGGATCATTTGAACCTGTTAGGGTAGCTTAGAAATGTTGGGGTGAAGTAGGGAGACTGCTGGCATAGAAACCTCTGCAGATATGACAGTCTGCATAGGTATGGCTGTTTTCCAAATAGTAAGGACATTCCAAGGGCAGGAGGAACTGAAAACAGTTTCTCTCCTGGGGTGGAAAACTGCTCCAGGACTGCTATCAGGAACGTTCAATTTGCTGTAAAACTGGCCTGGCCACAATTCCAAGATTTATGTTTTTATTTTGTTTTAGGCTAGAAATAGCTTTGCTGAGGTTAATGTGCACCTGGATATCTTAATCTTTATCAGTGATCTTTAAAGCTTACCTGAATGACGTATACCTGTTATTATAATCTTTTTGGAAATCTTTAGAACTTGTTTGCCTGTGGGATAGCTATAGAGCATTGTTTGCTTGTATGATTTAGGATGATCTTTTGTTCTTAAAATGAATAAATACAAGTGAGGAATTACTCTTGGGACTCTTGGTCCAGAAAGCCTTGAGTCCCCTGACCCCACTCTTTCTCTTCTATTGTTTCATTTCTTATTCCTGCATGATGCCCTGTTTTCAACCGTGTTGGCTAGGGACTCTCCCAGCATGAACCCAGGAGTTGCAGGTTGCACTGAGCTATGATGATGCCACTGCACTCATACCCAGACAACAGAGACCCTATCTCAGAAAAAAAAAAGAAAGAAAAAGTTTTGTAAGTTTGATCAGCCTGAAACATTTCCCCCTCAAACTTAACCATGATTCAGTTTCTGAGTCTACAAAGCTAAGTGAGAGACCCAGGATCCTCGGTCACCACTACAAGGCATAACCATTCTACAGGTCCTAGTCATAACTATCCTGTCACCCTCAATCTTGTTAATTAGAATACTTCCCATTTGACTTATATTGTATGGTAATCCTTATGTGAACTAAAAAGCAGAACAAACGATAGTACTATAAACTCCTATTATTACCCTAGAGTATTTAAAAATCAAATCTCATTTAGATACTGATTCCACAGAGTAATAAGCTGAAATAATTTTATATTAGCATAAAAAGCAGCCAAAATAATCAAATGTGGAAAACTCACTACTACAGTAACCTCTTGTGATAGATTATATTATTAGTCTAAAATATACAATGGCCCTCCCAACATGATTCAGCTGCCTGCTGCCTGCCCCCTGACCCAGGTATAGCCATGTAATCAGCTTTCTCAAATGAAATGTGAAGGCAGAGACATGACCTACAGGTGAGCAACAGCTTTCAGAGCCAGTGGGATCCTGCAGTTGCTCTTTTCCCTCTGCCTTGAAAATGGCAAATGATCTGAGTGAAGATATAGGCAAAGCCACAGCAGGTATGTAATAATAAACCTTTTCTGGTGTAAGTCTCTGAGGGTTTGCTGTTGTTATCATGGTATAACTAGTCTAAAGTGACTCATTAAAAAACTGGTACTCAAAGTGGGGTTCTACCATAACAAAACAGTCAAAAAATCACTTTCAATTTTGAAAGGACATCAGCTTCAAGGCCAGGCAGTAAGGAAACTTATTGGCAAGGTGGCAACTTATATAATTTGGTGGTGAACTGTTTGGTAAAACTATTGCCTTCAATAACTTGAAATAGGAACAATGTAAGCATGAGCTTCTGATGCAAGGAGAAGAGGCTGGAAACATAACATTAATAGTGTGAGCTGGTTGTTATTGGCTGCATTTGACAAAGTATTACAAGAAGAAAAATATGCTCAAGAGTTCGCTGGTTTGCAAAACAAAAGGCAATTGGAAGCATCCAGAATGCCAGGACTTCCAGAGTTGGAGACTTAACCAATTCTCACTTCCAACTAGAAAAGAAAATATACATAAGGCTTTTGTATGACAAAAGATGATTTAAACCCAGACTATTATCAAGGACTAAATCATGAATGTGGTTGTCAAATGGCTCCCAGGAAATCCTTTCAGTGGGACCAAACTGTTCAGAGTAGAAAAAAAGTATACCTGTTTCAAGGAAATCCAAAAAGCTCTACAAATAAGTCTAAAGAGAGGGGTACATTTCAAAAACTGTGGGGTACAGCTGTTGACACATGGAGCCAGCTGGAAGCAAATACATAAAAACTGATTAAGTTTTTGAGAGTTGCACATAAAACAATTCTAGGAGTTGCACATAAAACAACCTACTCAGGCAGGATGAAAAAGCTCCATAGTCCCTGAGAGAGCTTATTCTTCAATACCATCTTTATAATGTGGTCAAGGAGGATGCTGTGAAAGGAAGGAACTTCCCGAGGGCAGAGCCAACAGCCCAGAACACTAGGCTGGGGAGCTCCACCCAGGGAGCAGAACCAAGGCATAGCCCAGGATTTTCTGACTCCCAAGATCAAGGGTCCTCACAGAATCTGCCCAGTGGAATTTCATAACTGTATGAACCTGGGAAGCTTCTCCCATGCTTCCCCTTTCTGAATAGGAGTTTTTATTGTGGTCATCCTGTCCCCACTGTTCATTGTATGCTGGATATATGGATTCAGGTAACTGTCCTTTTAGTTCATAGGTTCCAGATCCAGAGGATCCACATCCAGGCCCAATGTAGATATTATCATTCCATCTAAGACTTTGATCATGATGCTGTGACTGAATGGAGATTCTGGGGTTACCTCTAACAGTAAGGCATTTTATGTACAGAAGAAAAGGAAGTGAACATCTATGAGTACGAAAACACACAGTGGTAAACTAATTTTTTGTTTAAAATAATCAGTGTCCCTCTCTTTGGGCTCCTCACTCTAGAAGGCTTATACTTCCCACTTTATTGACATTAAGGTTGGCCACGTGACCTGCTTCAGCCAGTGGGTTGTGAGCAGAAGCCACACATGCTACTTCTGAGCAGGAGCTTGAAGAGCCAAAGTGCTGACATTGCTCTTTCCCTCTGTCATGAGAACAGCATATCCCAGAGCAGGGTTGACCCTTCAGCCTGAATCGCAGAGCAAAGAGGGTGTACAGGAGAGTTACAGTCAGCCTGCTACTGATAAACACAGCAGAAAGAAGATATAACACCTTTGGGACTGGGAGCCTTTGAGATCTGGGAGCTGTACCACACAGAACTAGCCTAAGCTCTTGGCTATACCTCCAAATGACATACATCATGGCCAAAGAGATTTAAACTCTATTTATGACTCTACTATTAAAAATTACTTGGAAGAACTCATTCTTGATGGGAGTTTCCCTTTTTGGCTTGAAAATGAAATGTCGATGTCTATCATCAAGCCAGAATCCTACTAAAATACCATCTCTGATACTAGGAAACTCACACGCTGGCATCGCAGCCTTCCACCTGGTTCTTCCTCCACATCCAGCTCACTACAGCCAAACGTGAATCCAATGCTGGAATCAGTCACCATGATCCCCGAAGATGACAAGGATTAAGCAATTACCATTTCCAAGAAGGCTCCACCCATGTGAGATTGAAGTTGTATCCCCGAGTGGTTAAGATCTTGGAGCCAGACAGCCTGTGTTTGAAACTGAGTTCTCTTTCTTGCCACCTAGATAGCCATGATGAACAAGTTACTGTATCTCTCTGTTCTTTGATTTCCTCAGTTTACTTTTCTGTGCTTTGGTTGTGATTCTTCAAAATAGTAATCATTTTATGGGAATGTTTTAAAGATGAAATGAGTTAGTATATGTAAATTGTGTAGAATATTTCCTGATACATATCTGGTTTTCAGTAAATAATAACCATTATTATTTTCATCATAATTAACATTATTATCATCCTCATTTTACAGGTAGCAAACCAATGCATAGCAAGGTTACATTATGCATCCAAGGTCACACAGCCTGCATATAGTGTCTCCTCACTAATCCAGGAAGATAACATCCGAACAGGGACCCAGTCACAAATGGTCTCCCCACCTGTCCATATCCTCAGAACCTTCTTGATATTCCTTCTCCATGAGTGTTCCCAGTCTTTCCAATGCAGGCCAATTTTCCTGTTCCTGAACATCATTGGAAAGGCCTGTCTGTGCCCATTTGCCATCAAACTGTACACATCCTAACCTGCTGCATCCTGGATGTCAGAGTCCTCTCCCCACTGTGGCCATGACACTCCTTCAAGGCCAGGGCTCTGGCATATTACCTAGTAATCACCACAGTGCCCATTACAGAAATAAACCAAAGTGAGCCCAAAGGATCCCAGTGAGTGAGGGCATACCAAGAAGAGAAGAGAGGGCCCTCTGCAAGGGCAGGGTAGCCATCATCCACCTTGACAAGCTCAACTCCTGCACAGCAGGGACAGGGGTCTTTGTTCTCTAGTACAAAAATGTTCTAGAGAAAAGGAGGCAAAGCTATTCATAGTTTAGGCATTTGAGGAAAAATTAAGAAAACCCCAACTCACCTGGGGCCTGGCTTTCAGGAATAAACTGGTTGTTCCCTTTTCTCCTGGCAATCTCTCTGGAGGAAGAGCAGGGTCCCGAGAAGGGAGAGCTGGGAAGGTAAAAGGAGCCATAAGGGAGGCTAACCCTTATGGCATGTGCAGCTCCCAGACTCCCCAAGCTCCCCTATACAGCTCTGTGTGTCACCTCCATGGTTCTGGAGACACAAGTGCGTCAAAGGGAACTAGAAGACAGCTCCTAGCTTGCCCATATAGGAGGAAAGTGCTCCTGCACACAGCAGTGTGAGGCTCCCACCTATCCACAGGCCCACAGCAGGCTACAGGTGTGTGAAGTGTGACCAAAGTCTGGCCATACCACTGCAGAGTAATTTATTGGGCCTACTAAATGCAGATCCTCTCTTAGGCATTTTGGAAATATAAACATGGAGACCTTCAAGGAATTTTAAATCTAGCTGCAGATTAACAACTACACAAGGCCCAAGACAACCCCATGGAAAGATATGAGCATTAAAGGGGAAGCAATCAGACCTCTCCCCTCATTCTTGGGAATCCAGCTCAGATACTAGCTCTTCCTGAGACGCTGTCCTTGGTGTTCCCAAGCACTGTTGGGTCTCTGCAGCACATTTTGAGAGCCCCTCTATTAAAGAGCTTTGCATCATACTGTTTGTAAAGCCTTAAAACAAACAAACCCAAATCATGCCAATGAAGTAGAAAGGCTAACAATAGAAACATTGAAGTAGGCAAGCAGCATAGCATAGTACAGGTCAGTGCTTCTCAAACTTCACATGCATATGGATCTCCAAGGATCTTGTTAACCTCTGGTTCAAAACTTGTTAAGACCCTGGCTCAATGAGTGTGGGCTAAGGCCCAAGAGTCTGCATTTCTAAAGAGCTTCCAGGTGATGCCTCTGTTGGTCTATGGGTCACACTTAGTAGTAAGGACATAAAGAAAAAAAAGAGGAGGTAGTAGGCCCAGGGATTTGGCCCAGTTCTTCCACTGGTCAGTTTTGTGTCCTTGAGTATGTGCGCTGAAAAATAAACAAATTCAAATGCTCACCTGGTGAAGGAGAGGACATTATAAATTTAGAAAGTAATGGCTTAAAAACTCCTGAGTCTCCTGGATTGTATTACTCCCCACACCCTCACTGTTGGTGGAAGAGACTCACAGGAGGCACCCACCATGTGTACACTGCTGGCCTTGTACACAGCTGAGCTAGAAGAGCTGGAAAAACTCTGTTAGTGAAGTGATTAAGGAGATGACAGACAAGGCTCTAGATGGCCCTACTGTCCTCTCATTCCTGGCCAAGGGCCACTCCTCCATGGGCTTGTTTGCCCTCTCCCTGCCGCAACAGGAAAACATCAGATCCTCTCCTGCGCTGCTTGCTCTTCTTGTGCAGTTCGGCTCCCCCCTCTCCTTTGGCCATTGGGACAAGTCATCGGTGGCCATCCCCTCCACCTTGCCAGTCATCCAGAGACCCATTCCAGACCTAGGAAGCTGGGACTTCAGTGAGATTCCCCAGCCTCTTCCTAGGGTCCTCCTCCTAGTAGGCCCGGTACTATTAAATAACTCCCCGGGAGGGCTGCAGGCCCTCTGCCCGCTTGAGCGCCAAACCTGATGCTGTGGAGTCCATAGTTAGGGCAAAGGGGCGGCGTCCTTTCACTAGGTCCAAATCACGGTCTTTCGGCCACAGCCCTGCGGTCCTCCCGAGGGCTCAGGGAGCGGGGAGCAGGCTAGGGCCGCCTGGCTGACGCGGGGCATTCCCAGTCAGCACGGCGAGACCCAGAAGACCTGTAGGGCCCAGAGCAGGGCTGTCAAACCTGGAGAGCCGCCCGGGCGCGCAGCGCTGCTGCCCGGGGCCGTGCTCTTTTCCCGCCCCGGGACACACTCTCGGACCCCTCAGAAGCCCGGCCTCCTACTGGCTCGGCTCCGCCGCCCTTCTCCTCAAGACCCGGCTCTGGGACCTACTTCCCACGCGGATCCACACCCGCGGTGGGCTCACACCACCAGGAGTCGCGGCCGCAGCCACACCTACGACCCAGGTGCCCTGCGCTCCTCAGCTGTCCGGAGACAGCAGGGATTCCGGTGAGAGCCGCTCTGCCAAGTCTACCCCTGTTCCTCAGTCCCTCCTGCCCAGCTCCAGTCTCCACAGTCCCTCGCAGGCGGGCACACGGAGGGGCACCGCCAGCTCCGTCACCAGCCCTAGACGCAGTGCTCACCGCGGGCCCGCGCGCGGGGACCCGCAGAGCCTGCAAAGCACGAGGCTCCGCCCCCACGCCGGCCGAGCCGCCTGCGACCGTCCTGAGCCTGCGCAGACGCGGCCACCGCTCGGGCCCCTTCGGAACAAGCCCGCGGAGCGGAACGAGCGGCGCCTGCGCTCTGGCCGCCGAGAGCGGGCGTGGGCAGGGCTGGCGGGGCCCGGATGCCTTTGGGAGGGGTCGTGCACGCCAGTAACCCGGGACTTTTTCTTGTTTCTCCCACGGGCTGGCAACTGAGAGCATTAACCATCTCGCGAGTGCGTTTGGTAGCTGTGCCTCATAAGCTGATTTAGGGCTGTCCAGCAGAAGCCACTGGAAATTTGTTAAAAAGACAGAAGCCCAGGTCCTACCCTGGATCTGCCGAATGAGGATTTCCAGCAGGCACTTCTGGGGTATCTGTTTCTAACAAGGGGCCCAGGATATACTGGTGGCTCAAAACTAGATAGTACTATTGTATAGGTCTTCCCGTGCCTTATTCCCACTGCCCCTTGAGTTCAGCAGAGTGATGGAGAAGGGAGGACTTTGGGCTCTCTCCTGCTCCAGAAACGAGTATCATTTAAGACCCAAAATATATGAAGAAATGGTCTGCTGTGGTGTTAACGTGTGTGTCGTCTTGCCCCTTGCCAATTCATGAAAGTGAAAACTTTGCAAACATTTTAAAAAATAAAGTGAGTTAAAATCCAGAGCAGGAAACCTAACTTTCACACTGCTATAACCTGAAGAATGTAAACATCCACACTGACAGCTAACTGGGGCATTAGAGATAAAGCCTGGGTCTGCCAATGCGTGGGGAATTCTAGAAGGAAACCCAGTTAGGATCCCAAAGTATAAGACTAACAGAATAATAAAAACCACACAGAAGGAACAGCAAGAAAATATTTGTCTTGGATTTCATGACTTTAATCAAGTTCTAATCTTCTAGGTTGGTCCGAACCACTTAGAATAGCAGTTTGCCACTACCTCGCCTCAAGATACTGTTATTAGTCCCCAAATCTTATCCACCAGCTATTCATCTTGCTAATTCTTTCCACTTTTATCCTCTAACACCTTTGCATGTGCTATTCTCTCTTAGATTGCACTTTCCTTTATTCTTAAGTAATCACTCATTCAAATGTACTAGTTATAGGAAGCTTTTTCCACCTTTCCCAGCCACAGTTAATTGCCTCCTCCATTGTACTCTCATAGTATGTTGAACATGACATAATTATAGACTATACTGCATTGTATTATAATTTTACATTCTGATTTTTCCATTGGACCATGAGTTTGTTTGGGGCAGTAACTGTATCGTATTCATATTTGTAACAGTGCCTTGCTTATAGTAGGCAAAATGGGGTATTTTAAAAATCAAAGTATAGGCGGGGTGGGGTGGAGGAAAAAATTAAAAAAGAAAATCAAAGTGTAGACTTGTTTCTGAAATAGGATTTTCTCATATTCTTTGTGTAATTTTCAGACTTTCCTGAGCTCTAGCTCAGTGGTT